>PVJC01003521.1:0-69758 GCA_004026665.1 Murina feae
TGAAAGGTATCCTTTGAGAATGAGGAAGAAGAAAAAGGAAAGTAAAAATTATGAACAACAAATATATATCAACGAGTGAATCTAAGAATCAAGTGAATAAAAAATCTGATGAACAGAATAAACTGGTGAATAGAATAGAATCAGAGACATAGAAAGGGAGTGGACTGACAATTTTCGGGGGTTAAGGGTGTTGGGGATGTGTGAAGAGACTGGACAATAATTGTACACCTATGGATGAGGACAATGGGGGGGCAAGGTCAGAGGTTGGGGTGGGAATTGGGAGGAGGGGAGCTATGGGGGAAAAAAGAGGAACAACTGTAATAATCTGAACAATAAAAATAAAAAAATAAAAAATAAAAATAAAAGAACAAGAGAAAAAAAAAAAAAGAGAAAGCCTTTGACCCTTTAGCCCTTCCCCTTACTTCCTACCTGGAATGCAGACATGATGCCTGGGGATGTGATAGCCATCTTGCAACCATGAGGCAACAAGAAACAGAATGGCCAAGTGAAAAAAAGGAAGTATCTTGGTTCTTGATGGTATCATTGATGATCGTTACTACTAGGCTAGCCAACCTCTTGATTTACTCGAGACTGGGCCGTTTCTGGGAGACTGATTTCCTGAAATGCAGGGCTTTTACAGCTAAAACAAGAATGATCCTGGGCAAACCTGGATCCTATCTAGTCACCCTATCCTGGCCAGGACTGCTTGTTTCCTGAGACTTCTTATTATACAGCGAGAAAAATAAGCCCCTATTTATCTCAGACGCTGTAGTCAGGTTTTTCTGTTACTTGTGGTTGAGAGTGTCCCTGTGGATGCACGTGAAAAGTAGGTGTTTGTAAGATTCAACAAATAGACATGCAGGTCTCTGGTGCTGGCTGCCTTCACAGAAGTTACCCATTTAGGTCTCGTGATGATTCTTCGTGGTAGGTTTTGTAATGTCTATTTCATAGGTGGGAAGAACAGACTTGAAGAAATTTAACCCAACATGAATGTAAGTCCTGTACATTGATACCATGCACTTGCCGTGAAAGCCACTCTGGCTCATTTTCTTTTGACTCAGTATGTGATCCTTTAATGTCTAGGAATGAGCGTCATGCTTTTCAAATGAATAAAGCCCCTGGGATATGTAGTCATTGCCTTTGTTTTTATGATTTCTTTCTGGATAAATGAAAAATTCTGGTGACCTGATTTATTTCTCCATCACTACTGTTAATGAATAAGGGATACTTTGTTTGCTTAGATTTAAATAATTTTTTAGTTTTTGTTGAATGATTCAAAAGTTACAAGGGAGGATGTAGTAAAGTCTCCTTCTCCTTGTAGGTGAATGTTAGGAAAACTTCCATCAGTTTTAAATTGATGGCTTTGAACATGGATAATAATGAGTTTGCATTCATCTTTTGTGATTACAAATACTTTCAAAGACACAGTCTCATTTTCTCTTCCCAGCTGAAGGGTGAACATGGAAGATTAGCATGGTGGTGCCCGGGAAGGCTAAATAGCCATCTCAGATAGTGGAAAAAGAAAAATTGAATTTATTTAAGGGAAAAGGATGGGGATGGGCTGTCCAAAGGGAAGAGCTGCACAGCACCTGCCGAGGGGACATTGGGTTGATGGAAGCACCCAGAGCCGGAGTTTCATCATCATATGCAGTCACTGGCAGGAGAGGTGGGTTTGAGAGCTGAGCTGGTGGGCTTGGAATGTGGAGGGAATGCAGATGTGCGGTCAGGTCCCTTCAGGAAAGTTTCTCCTCCTTGTATGATCTGACTCCTGGTGTCCAGCAAGTTTTTCCTGGCCTTTTGTTCTCCTGTAGTGGGAAGCTTACAAATGGCTATTAAGGATTGTATTGCCCTAGAGTTCTAACACCAGCTGATTGGGGACCTTTTCTTCAGATCTCCTGCATAGTCACAGACCTTCCTCACATACCAATGTCCTCAGAGGCTAAGACTGCCCTCAGGGTCCCTTGCACCTTTGTAAGCTATGTATCTGTGGCCAAGGCCACATCCTGGCTGGTCTCCTGGAGCCTCCTGGGTACAGCCGTAGGCTCTTTATGGATTCTCTGTATCACTCAACATGCGGGAACAGGCCCCTGCGGAAAGGTGCTGTTCACGGCCACGCTGACCTGCCCTTTCGCGTGTGTGACACGGGAAATCCTCTTCAAACAGCTTATGTGACTCGTTTTCCAACAGTTTGCATATTTTTTGACAGCTTGTCCCTTAGAAATAGTGTTAATGAATAATAATAACATGAGAAGGTATTGTTATATTAATTGAAAAAGCATAATAAACTGAAGAACAAAAATAAATCCAGACATAGAAGCACTGAACAGACCTTCATACCTCAGAGAGATGGCAGGGGAGGGTGGCAGAGGGGGGTAAGAGATCAACCAAAGGCCCTGACCGGGTTGGCTCAGTGGATAGAGTGATGGCCTCGATTCCAGTCAAGGGCGTGTACCTTGGTTGCTGGCACATACCCAGTGGGAGATGTGCAGGAGGCAGCTGATCGATGTTTCTCTCTCATGGATGTTTCTAACTCTCCCTCTCCCTTCCTCTCTGTAAAAAAATCAATAAAATATTTTTTTTAAAAAAGAGAGATCAACCAAAGGACTTGTAGGCATGCATATAAGCATAACCAATGGACACAGATAGTAGGGAGGTGAGAGCATGTGTAGGGGGGTGTTAAGGGAGGGAGGAAGTGGCCAGGGAGGGTCAATGGGGGAAAAAGGAGACGTGTAATATTTTAAACAATAAAGAATTTAACTTTTAAAGAAAAGAAAAAACTTAATATACCTGTATGTATGTATGTATGTATAATATAATTTAGATTCTCAGAACAAAGCTTATATGTAGTAAAATTTCTGGAAATAACTCATTATTTTCCCTCTCTCAGCCCATGGTATCTCTTCCCCAGATGTCCTCAACTCAGTTGGGACCCACTCAGTTTCCCAAGCCTTGGCATTCTCATCCTGACTCCTCTAGTCCCATCACCAGTAGTACCATCATCCATGTGCCAGTCCTGGCTGTCACTAAGTCTTGTCCATTCTCCCCACTCAGCACTCTTAAATCTCTCTGCATGTCTCCATCCCCATACACCATGCCCTGAGTTCAGCCCCCACCATCTCATATCCAAGTTTCTGCAGCATCTTTAAAACTCTGCTGGCTTCTGAGTCTTGCTCTGCCTTGCTCCATCTCCACATTCCAGTCAGGGCCCTCTTTAAGCAAAAAGTAATGATAGTCCCACATGTAACACATTTCACTTAAAGGTCTAATTGTGTCCCACTGTCCTCTGGGAACCACCTAAGTCCCTTCATGGCCTGTCTCCTGCTTACTTTTCCAGTATCCTCTCATCCTACCAGACTCTGCCCATCACCTGGTAGCTATTGCCAAACCCTCACCCTCTTTTGTCTCCAAGCCCTGTACAGTGTGTGCTTTGCACCTTTCCCTGGATTAACTCCTATTGATCCTCAGGTCTCAGCCTCACGGAGTTTAAGTAAAGATTAAACTAAAAAATCAAGTTAGCTGAAGAATGATGATAGGTTTCCTCATATTATATAGAAAACTCAGTCACTCCATCAATCATTCATTCATTAAAGAATCATTACTTCTGCTCAGATTTATTAGCCATAATACATCTAATGGTCTGGGACATCATGGGTTCTAAGTGTCAGCCCATATGTTCTATAGCAGGACTCTCTTTTTTTGGATTCATTCATTCAATCAATCTGCATTTCCATCTTTCATTTGTTTTTATTCAACAAATGACTATGCAAAAGTTAACCAGGGTCCTGATGTGGCAGAGGACGCAGGCTTAGGAACACATCATCATGAGGAAATACTGCAGGGGCCTTTACATGGCAGAAATGAGATTGAACTGACAGGTGTTTGCAAGTAGATAGGGTGTGAGAGATAGGGAACAAGGAAGCAAAGGAGGGAGATACTTTCCAGAAGAGGAAATAACAGTATAAAGATGCTATTACATTAGAGATGAGTTAATACCTGGCTTTACCAGGATCCAGGAAATGGGTGCAGAACCACCAGAATGTTGGGAGTCGGGGTGGGAATGGTGCTGGGAACCATGCATCCCCACACCCTGCCTACTGCTGGCACTTCGTCCGCCATGGGAACGGAAACCCTTTCTCCTTCCTCCCCCTCCAAGTTCTACCCATCCTTAAGGCTTACTTCCTTCATGAAGCCTTCTTGGACTATGTATTAAGGATAGTGGGCACTAAATTCTATTCTGTTTTGTACATTGCCTTTCAAAGATTTCATAACAAATCTCATCTTCCTACCAATTGTAAATTCCATTAAAGTGGGAACTGTGATTTACACTGATTCTTAAATTCCCCTGGGCTCCAATTAGTGCTGTTCTGTGTATAATCATCATTGAAACAACACTAGGCAGGCCAGGACTCTCTAAATGGGGCAGCCTGAGGCAGTGCCATGCCCCTAACCTCAAGCAATGGTTGATGAGTCCCAATACGTAACATCAGTCTTTACATAATGCCTGCTATATATTGGGTCAGAGGATGTGGTGAGGGTAGATTAGGCGAAGAAGAGATAATAATGTTACAAGAAATTTAAAGGGTTCCCATTAGAAGCTTTAATCAACCTTATAATTTACTATTAATTAATCTTTTATTCATAAATGGTAAAAAAAATTGTTGCCATAGGTGAAGCCTTAAACTTGTAGATAGAAAAACCAAGCCATTGTTCCATCTCTACCATGTATTAGCCTTATGACCTTGGACAAGTTATCTATGCACTCTTAAGCCTCAGTTTTCCCCATCTTTAAAGTGGGAATAATACCTCATAAGGTTGTAAGATATTTTAAGGATTAAATGTGGTAATGAATGTGAACTTATTTGGTAATATGTGAAGAGTCATTTAAAAATCAGAGAGCACTTTAATCTTTATTATAAACTAAAGTTCTTTTCCTTTTGTTTTATTCTAGAATTCAGAATCCAGGCATGAGCTCTCCACAAGGAGGTAAGTGAACTGTATTTGGGTTAAGGAGAGAGTGTCCCTCATCTCATATCCAGGAGATGTACCATAACTACCTTCTCAGGTGGCTGTAGATGTTGGAATAGTCATGTCTGCCTTACTCCGGTTGGCGGGTCCTCAGGACATATGTGGGCCATACATGTAAGGAACGTGCTCTGCCCCAGTGGAAAAGCACCAGAGCTGCTCAAGCTCAGCTGTGGGAATATTAGCTTTTCCAAGGAGAATTCTCTGTTCCAGGCTGTCTTCTTTAGAATGAGAGTTCTGCTTAGATTTGTCAGGGAAGGTGGTTGAGCAATGCAAATAGCAAAACTAAGCCTCAAACCAAAGACCCTAAAAAGAAGGGGAGGAGGGGCTCCTGGAAGAAGAGAGAGTCGTGTCTCCATAGCAGGCACCAATCTAATCTGCAGTCAGAGGCCTGAACTCCAAGACTGTCTCTAAATTGGCTGTGTGACGTTGGGAACTCTCAGAGCCTGTAAGTGGGTATGACAATGCCTATCTTTTGGTGTTATTTAAGGACTAGAGGCCCAGTGCACAAAAATTTGTGCACTCGGGTGGATCCCTCAGCCCGGCCTGTGCCCTCTTGCAGTCTGGGACCCCTCAGGGGATGTCCATCTGCTGGCGTAGGCCCACTCCCCGGGTGATCGGGCCTAAGCTGGCAGTCAGACATCCCTCTGGCAGCCCAGGAGCCCTTGGGGGATGTCCACTTGCCAGCGAGCAACAGGCATAAGCTGCAGTCGAACATCCTTAGCACTGCTGAGCCTCTCCCACCTCCACTGCTGTATTGGCAGCCATAAGCCTGGCTTGTGGTTGAGCAGAGCTCCCCCTGTGGGAGTGCACTGACCACCAGGGGCAGCTCCTGCATTGAGCATCTGCTCCCTGGTGGTCAGTGTGTGTCATAGTGACCAGTCATTCCCAGTTGTTCTGCTGTTAGGGTCCATTTGCATATTACCCTTTTATTATATAGGATTAAATTTGCATGAATTTTACACAATGAGTAATGCCATTCGATTATGAACTGACTATAAATTCATCTGCCTAAAGTAATAGTTCAGAATAGTCCAAGCGACTGTGTGTCTCTGGATGGCCACAAGGTTGTTCATTAAGGGGCCTTAAATGGGATTCTCAGAAGGACCCTACCGAAGGTCCTGCAGAAGAGGGCTGTGTCATGAAAGACACTTGGTTTCCACAGGTAACTAAAGGCCACCCCCAGGTGGTTTGCTGTTGCTTCCTGTGCACAGCCCCCTGGGAGGGGAGGACACAGCTACCCGCTCATGCCTTCCTGCATGCACTCCAAGCTTTATTTACGGATCTCAAGGCTCTTCCACTTGCCCCATCTTTTTTATTCTCCCAATAACCCTGTTAGGTTAGCAGAGCTGATAAACCCTCTTTTCACCCACATACTCCTTCATTGGATGACTTGCCTGAGACCACAGCGCTAAGTAAGATAGTGTCATCAGGTCTGTGGCCTCTGCAGCCTGGAGCCCCCAGCTTGGCGGGTCAGCTGTGACTTGAGCACAGGTTTCTAACAGCCTTGCTTTGCCTAGCCCAGGCCATGAGCCCAACTTAACAAGCCCCATGAGCCACAGCTTTGGGGATAAACAGACCCTCCATTAACAAAATTCCCTGGCAGCTGTGCCTAGACCTGGACACTTGCTTCTACCCACAGGTTTTATTTTCTTGCATTTGTTTCCAAGGGGACCCGTAGGCACCTGCTTGCCCCGCTTTGGTCTTCCCAGATGTGTGTAGTTGGGGAGTGTCTGTGGGCCTCACTTGCTCGGCGATGAATGGGCTTCCTGGGTGGTGCAGTGACCTGCCAGCATGTGGCTGCTCCTGCACTGCATTGTGCTCTCCTGTGTGTCACCTTGCCTGGCAGCCTTTCCTGGAGGCAATGGCCTCTGTTCATGCCATTGTCTGTCAACTGGCTACAGTTTCTGTGGCTGCCAGTTTGCTTGGCCTTTTGCATCATCCTGTCCCACTTCCTCCTCCTGCAGCTAATGGTTAATCCATCATCCCAGATTTTTCAGGGAAGATCAGGGTGTGTGTGTGTGAAGTTCCTACATCTTTCCCCTAAAGCAGCTTTGGGATTATCATGTAGACAATGGAAACTGCTGCTGGTTTGGGAGGAGGGGGCCACTCCTTGGAATTCCCCGGTTCCTGCTGGTGCAGAGAAGGGACCATGTGTGGCAGACATTGGCCCATTCTGAACTGTATAGCAGGGGTGGCAGGAAGGAGTGTGGCATTCAGACATTCATTGCTTTTACTCATTTTGACTGAGCCCTTACTATGTGCCAGGTACTGTTCTGGACCCTGGGCATGAAGCAGTGAACAAACCCTGACTGGTGTGGCTCTGTTGGTTGGGCATCATCCCATGCACTGAAATGTTTCGAGTTTGATTCCCAGTTAGGACACATTCCCAGGTTGTGGGCTCAATTCCTGATGTGGGGCATACAGGAAGCAGCCATTCCATGTTTCACTGTCATATCGATGGTTATATTGCTCTCTCTCTCTCTCCCCCTCACTTCTCCCCTCTCTCCCTCCCTCTCCCTTTTTTGTTCTCTCAAAATCAATTTAAAAATCTTTTAAAAAATAACAAAGCAGCCCTGACCAGTTTGGCTCAATGGATAGAGCGTCGGTCTGTGGACTCAAGGGTCCCAGTTCGATTCCAGTCAAGAGCATGTACCTTGGTTGTGGGCACATCCCCAGTGGGGAGTGTGCAGGAGGCAGCTGATCGATGTTTCTCTCTCATCGATGTTTCTAACTCTCTCTCCCTCTTCATCCCTCTCTGTAAAAAATCAATAAAATATATTTGTTAAAAAATAACAAAGCAGTGAACAATACAGATGAAAAGCCCTGCCTTATGGGGCTGACATTTTTTAAGCTGCAAGGGGAGTGAGAAGAAGAGACAGGTAAACAAAATAAAATTAAGAACAAGTACATTAAAAGATGCTATGGCGCAAATAAAACAGGGAAGAACCTGATCATAAGGGATGATCATCGAAGCGCCCGCTTAGGACCTAGCACAGGGTAGGTCCCTGAACACCTATCTTGTGTGACTCCCAAACTTCCAGCTACAGTGGGTGTGGGCCACTGGGATGGAAAAAGCCTTTTGGCAACCCTGATGGCAGTGATATCCCCCATGAGCCAGATTTCACCCAAAGCCACCCCCTTCTCCAACCATGACAGAAAGTCCTCCTCTCCCATATTTTTTCTTCCTCCCTCCTCCAAATAAAGAAAGATAGCCTGAACCCAGCCATTCAGACCTGCACAGTCCAGTGGGGAGACCAACTGGCAAACAGATGATGACAGTGGGGAGGTGAATGATCCACAGGACCTGTGCAGGGACTGTGGGAGCATGGGGGATGGGGGGCAGGTTTTTGTAGGAGCCTGTCCTGTGCCTTGTGGGACCTCACCCCAAAATTAGGGCAACCAAAAATATCTCCAGACATTGCTAATATCCCCTTTCACAAATTGCTCTTCAATTGAGAATCACTGGCTTAACCTCAATGTCACTCAACTTACTTGACCAAGACACATCTTTTATTTGCGGGGAGAAGGGAGCGGGTATCTATTACCACTACACATAACCTGTGTCATTCTGAGCATTCTGGGAAGCACTGTTTCTGGATCAAGCCCATGTTCCCTACCGCAGAGTCCAGGGCCTTGAAATCTGGGCCCTTCCTGGCCCTCTAACCATACCTCATACCACATAGCTCTCTACTTTTTGCCCCAGTAAAGCCCAAAGTTTGTATTTGCTCATATACACTCTACATGTTATGTCCTGGGCCTTTGCTCAGGTTGCTCCCACTGCCTGGAATGTCCTTCCCACCTGATCTCACCTGGCTCCTGGATTCATCCTTCAAGATCCCATTTGGATACCATCTCCTACAGGAAACTTCCCTTGAAGCCCAGACAGGGCTGAGCAGCTCACTTTGAACTCTCACAGCAACTGAAGTGCCAGTCCTCCAGGCCTGCAGTCAGAGAGTTTGGGGTGATGGGCCCATTTCTTCCACTTAACTCACAAGGCAGAGACTGTCTTTTCATCTCGAGAATCTGGCAGAGTGTCTGACACATAGTCGGTGCTCAGTAAAGGTCAAAGTGAACTGACAAGTGAACAGAACAAAAAAGGTGGGTGAGAGAAAGGGAGCTGAGGGAGGACAAGAGAACTCAAGCTTAGAGGAGGAAAGACCCAGGGGCAATATCTTCCTATCACACAGGAAGGGGTGATTAAGCTGCCAGGCCCTCATTCCTTTTTCTCCTGCAGACTAAATACTTCAATTGCCTTAACCTTTACTCTCACATCCATCTCATTTTCCAGCCTCTAATCATCTTTACCATTCACAACCCTTCACGCCTTCTCCACATCTTCCAGAGGCGGTGTCTGTGCGTACTGTGGTGTTCAGAGCAGCAGGAACGCAGCTGTGTCCCCAGAGCATTTTACATTTAATTAGCTTGAGATTCCACAGCTCCCTGAGACTCTCCACCCCCTGGCCTGGCTGGTAGAGGAGCCTGGCTGGCAAATTACTTTCAGAGAGAGGTGAGTGGAGAGAATTAAATTGACTATGCTACTTCCTTTTCTGTGTCAGGGACTGCTGCACAGGGAAACCAGGCTTCTGGGGCTGGGAGGGGGGCAGGAAGGCGGTGTGGAATCTGGAGGGGGAAGCCCAGGTGTCCAGGCGTGGAGAGGCTCAGTGCTCTGAGCTGGGGTGTGGAATGTCTGCCCTAGAGGAGGCATCTGGCAGAGTTAGCTCCTTCACCTGTGCTGGGGCAGGGTTGGGGTACAGGGCCTACGCAGGTTCTCCTCTCACAGCTACACAGTCCTGGGAAGGGGACATCCTCTTGGACAGATGGTGAAACTGTGAGGAAACAACCCTTATGTAGAAGGACAGTGCAAGGTCAGCCAAGGAGTGAACACCCAGCAAGTAGAAAGGTCATTCCAGCCTGCGTCTGTGCAGACAATTTCCATTGCCCCACACCCCCTTCTCATGGAGGTCTCAGGATATCAGTGACAGCCCAGGAGGCAGTGGTGGGGACTGAAGCCCTTTGGCAGCCCTGACATGGTATGGCACAGGCCTGGCATATGGTCGGGCAACGTTGGAATGCCCAACGGTGGCATCCCTGGCCAGCCTGTTGGTCTCTCTAGTTCAGCTTGAACCTATGCTTTCTGGAGTCCTTACAAGTTCCCTGTGCCTAGCCTACTTGCTCCGCCTTCACCTCACCTCCCATGTGGTAGCCACCTGTGAGGGGAGCCATCTGGATCCTACCTTCAACATCCCAGCAAATTCCTGTCACATTAGCTTCTGTTTATCATTGGATTGACGGGTTTTCATAAGTCATTCCATCATCTGTCAGTCTCTCAGTGGTCAAATGTCTGTTGAGGGCCCGGAACTTTTCTGGGTGGTGGAGACACTAAGGGGGAGGGTGGAGCTCCTGCTCTCAGGCAGATTGCCCCATCCTCATGGGGCGAGGTGGGCTGGGGCAAGTTTAGTGTAGGGGACACAGAGGACCTGGGGTGGGAGGGGCTCTAGGGCTTGTCTTGCTCTTCACTGAAGTCCAACTTCATTGCAGACACACAGAAGTATCTTTGAGGTGGGCAATTCTGAGGAGCCTGATGCCACATCTATCCCTCCCCCTCCCCCACACCCCCCCTCCCCCGCACTCTAAGATGCTTAGCAAAAAGGCCTGGGAGGCTCCTGAAGGAACATAGGACCCATCATTTATCCTGGATGTAGTTTCCAAAACTGATTGTTCTGGCCGCTCTTTATGCCACATTGGTGGGAGATGAACAACAGGTGGATGCCCGGGTACAGGCTGGCACAGGCTGGCCTCTCTGTGCCTTAGCTTCCTCTGTGAAGCAGGGATGCCCTATGCCAGGTTCTCAGGAGGGTGTGTGGATTAAAGGAGACCGTGATGTCAGCATGGAGGGCACTTAGCAAGGGCTCAGTCAATGGCAGCCCAATCGCCTCAATGCACCTTCCATAGAAGTCAATCCTTTTCTGCCTTCTCGTCCCCACCTCCTTGGCGACCGTCCAGAGTCCAGAGAGTGACCTGCCCGGGAAGGATGTGGTGACAGAGCTCCTTGGCCACATCCGGAACCTCCCTGCTGCCAGCTGGGCCTCGATCTTGGCTTCCCCTGGGAGCTGTTGTGTTGGAGGATGAATTCAATTAGACCCAGGCTCAAATTCTGATTTGGTCGCGCCCCCAGCGGTCGCTTTGGGGAAGTCATTCATACTCTCTCAGCCTCAGTTTCCACCCCTGTCCACTAGGGATAAATAATCCCTCCCTGAAATGCTAGTTGAGAGGAAGTAATGTCATGTAGGAGAGGTCACCTTTCTTTATTCAAAAGGAAGAATGGCAGGACAGAGTGCCAACGGAGAGGACGACGGGAAACCAAGTCAGGGGTCACAGCTGAAGGAAGGCCTGTGGCATTTGAGGAGCAGCAATGCTAACAGCTGCACTTAGAGGGCTGGCTCCCTGGGCTCCATACTGGAAGCTCTTCACCTAACGCACCTCCTGGGGTCTACAGAGTTAAGTGTTATCCCCATTTCACAGGTGGTGAAAGGAGAGGCTGCAGGGATTAAGGAACTTGCCTAAGGTGGCCCAGCTTGAAAGCAGCATAGTCAGGAATCAATGTCCCACTCTGCCACTAAGGCTCCTCCAAAATGGAGTCTGCTGGGGGTGGAGGGGCAGAGCCTGTCCCAGCTGGGCCTTCGGGGTTGAGCCACTGCATCCCCCATCTGTAAAGTGGGCATACTCTTTCCAGTTCCCAAAGGAATGTGTGACATTGACTTAGTGGTCCCCGGCCCTCTGCAGCCCACATGGGAGCAGTTTATAAACAGAGGATTACCTATTGGCCCTGCTGCCTGGAGCCAGATCTCCTACAATGCCAAATTCCTAGAGTGCTTCAGTGACAAGTGTGTCATTAGGAGGAAATTTATGATGTCTTATTCAGAGTGAGTCACCAAATCCCTGTTCTGAGAGGCAGGGGGAAGGGGCCTTCTGCAAAGACAGGCTTACCTTGGGAACCCTGCACCCAGGTGTCCCACACCTGGATACCTCACCAGGTTCCCACCGCAGGGTCAGCATTAACCAGTGATGAGGGGTGGATGAGGGTGAGGAAGGGGATGGAGGCAGCCTCCTGATGGGGGAAGATGGCGGCCTGTGGTGGAGTCGCATAGTCCTTACAGTGGGTGCAACAGGCTTCCGAATTCTCTCTCTGCTTGCCACCGAGTTACCCAGGATGCTTTTGAGTTAGTTCCAGGTCACTTCTTGGCTCCTCTTCAAGAGTTTAATTAAACTGAGACTTAGATCTAGTGTTTCGGTTCTGCTGGGCTTGTTTCTTCTCCTTAAAAATGATACAACAGCATGTTCATGAGCAAAAGCGCCAGCCTTAAAAGCTGACTCTTTGGGTCAGAATGTGACTGTTATCAGAAGAACCAGTGAGAAAAAACACCTGTCATGGAAGAGCAGATGACTTCCTTAGACACATGTCACTGCAAGTTGCCAGATGAGGCCAACCCTTGCCTATCTACTCCTGGGTGCAGTGTGAGGGATTTCTTTGACAGGCCCCACCCAGAGGTTAAGATACAGCATACACGCAGGGCTCAGAACACGTGGGCTTCCTGGCAGACAGTGAAAGTGCCCATAGCAGGAACACAGTGAAAGCCAGCTCACTTCACTGGCGGTCAATTCTCTAGTCACCCACTTTTGCAAACAGCTTGGCCAGCCAGGATGCAAAGGCGGGCCGCTGGGCAGCCAAAAGGGAATCTATGGTGTCATTCATGGTGAAGTTCATCCCCCTCCTCAACAGGACAGCCCTTCTGGCTCTTTTGCAGGACCTGTTGATCTACTTTAATCATAATTCAAACATGGTATTTCCCAACCCAAACATTAGAAGCACTCAGGCTGGAAGGGCGGGAGAGCCTCTAGCACTGAGATGTTCACTATTTGGAGGGTTTGTGACCTCTCTGATGATTTGAGGAAAGCTGTAAACTGTAGCCCCAGAAAAACGCATATTCACCCATGTGCTCCAAGTAATATTGGGCAGTTCTGAGCCCCCTGAGACTCACCCAGAGAGCCCAGGTTAAGAACCACAGCTGTGCAGATAGACCACCTGTGAGCTGACCGCCCGAACCCTGGAGAGCAGACACAGTGACTTGTATAGAGGAAGTGCCCCTGTGCCTAACTGGCAGTGTTGTCATCACAGTGGCCCTGGCAGAGCCAGCTGTGCTTGGTGCCTCCACCTAATACTTAACTTAACAGTGTGGCATGCTAGGCACTCCTCTAGATTTTCAGTTATTGGATTCTCACTACACGATCCATCAAATGTGAAGAACAAGTGAAAACATTTTCAGACAAGCAGGACTCAAAAACTGTGCCCATCATGAAAGATGAAGCCATGGCATCTAGGAGCAAGGGCTTCAGCAAAGCGACAGGCAAAGGGATGTCTCAGGAGCCCAGGGCAAGGAGCCAGCCCCGCCCGAAGCAGTGGGGGAACGCAGGGATGGGGCTAGATGTTATGGCCTGGTGAGTTGTGGAGAAAGTACTGCTGGGCCTTTGATAGATCCATGAAAGGAAATGGGGGTGAGGGGTGGGATGCAGTAAGTACAAGAAATTAAGAAATGGGAAGGAGGGAAGGGGAATTATTATTTCAGGAGAAAAATGTGTAAGAAATGAAATCTAGCCCAACCAGCGTGGCTCAGTGGTTGAAAGTCAACCTATGAAACAGGGGGTCATGGTTTCAATTCCCGGTCAGGGCACATGCCTGGGTTTCGGGCTCAATCCCCAGTGTGGAACCTGCAGGAGGCAGCTGATCAATGGTTCTCTCTCATCATTGATGTTTCTATCTCTCCCTTCCTCTCTAAAAAAAGCAATAAAAAATGAAATCTAGAGTAAAGAGCAGAAAAAGGCTGCTGCTGAGTCGGTGGCTTCTGGAAGCAGAGCAGAGGAATAGAGAGGGTTGGGTTGTGGGCCGCTGGCTTTTGCTGTGTCTTTTAGCCCCATTTCATTTCCAGAAATCAAATAGGCATAGGTCACTTTAATAACATAAACATTAATTTTTATTCGAAAATAAAGAGAATGGGCTCTAGAGTCCAATTACCTGTGTTCAAATCTCTCTCTATTCTCTTACTGATAGCAGGCCCTGGGTCAAGCCGCTGCCTTCCCACTCCTCAGTTTCCTTCTCTGTCTTAAAACTGAGGTAAGGAATAAGCATAATCTCTGTAAAGGGCTTGGCACACAATATATGCTCAATAAATGATAGCTATTATGGTTTTTAAGATTTCTGAGAAACTCCGTGGCACATTCCACCGCCCCCCAGGTTTGGGAGGGTCGAGAAAGCCTGAGCAAATGTCACCCCTCGTGTTTGCCAGTAAGCGCTCCAGCTGTTGTTACGCTGCTGCTATTCAGTGGGCACCCACCCCTTCCCTTCTCTCTTGGTCATTAGCGATGTCATGGTCAGCTTTCAGAATGGGTTAGGAGGAGCTGGGGTATGGCCAAGAGCGGCTTTTTGCATAAAGGCCCAATTCATTTCCAGGGGCCTGATTGTGGGCCTTCCTTCTGACACAGTTGTCCCACACAGCAAGTCGCCTCCATGGAAGGGATCAGAAGCAGCTTCCAGATGGGGCATCTGAGCAGAGCTGGGAGAAGGCTGCTCCAGGCCTGGATGCAAGCAGGGAGCACAGTGATGCCAGGCAGAAAGGTCCTGCCCCAACCAGCCTGGGTTCTGGGCTCAGAAGCGCCAACAGAGCTCTGGTGCCCCACCCACCTAATGGGGCCTCAGAGGAGGGCCTGAGACTGAGCATTATTTAAGCAAACATACTGAATGCAGAAAACTCAGAGAGAGAAAGATACTCTAACACCATAGATAACCATAGTTCTCTCAGAATGGTGGGATTTGAAGTGATTTTAATTTCTTCATGATTATTTATGTTTCCATTTTTGTATAGTGATTATACATTCCCTTTGTATTTTTAAAATTTTATCTTCATTGTTGAAAATATTGCAGATGTCTCCTTTTTTTTCTCCCATTGACTACCCCCTCCTCCTCACTCCTGTCCCTTCCCCAGACCTTCACCCCACTATTGTCTGTGCCCATGGGTTATGTATATAAGTTTTTTAGTTGATCTCTTCCCTCCCCATCCCATTTTCCTCTGAGGATCCTCAGTCTGTTGCATGCTTCCATGTCTCTGGATCTATTTATTTTTGGTCAGTTTAGTTTGTTCATTAGATTCCACATATAAGTAAGATCATGTGATACTTGTCTTCCTCTGACTGTCTTATTTCCCTTAACATAATCCTCTCCAAATCCCTCCATGTTGTCTCAGAGGGTAAGAGATCCTTCTTTATTATAGCTACATAGCATTCCATTGGGTAAATGTACCGTAGTTTTTCATCCATTCATTTACTGATGGACACTTGGGCTGTTTCTGTACCTTCGCTATTGTAAATTGTGCTGCTATGAACATGGGGGTGCATATATTCTTTCTAATTGGTGTTTCAGGATTCTTAGGATATAGTCATAGAAGTGGGATCAGTGTGTTAAATGGCAGTTCCATTTTTAATTTTTTGAGGAAACTCCACACTGTTTTCCACCAGCAATATACTAGGGTCTCCTTTTTCTCTGTGTCCTTCTCTCACTTATTGTTTGTTTGTTAGTTTATTGATGGCAGGTGTAAAGTGGTACCTCATTGTCGTTTTAACTTGCATCTTTCTGATAATCAGTGACGTTGAGCATTTTTCCATGTTTCTCTTGAACATTTGTATGTCCTCTTTAGAGAAGTGTCTATTTAGGTCTTCTGCCCATTTTTACTGGGTTGTTTGTCTTCCTGATGTTGAGTTGTATGAGTACTTTATGTATTTTGGATATTAACCCCTTCTCAAATATATCATTGGCAAATATGTTCTCCCACACAGTGGGTTCCTTTTTCCCTTTGATGCTGATTTCTTTTGCTGTGCATAAGCTTTTTATTTTGATATAGTCCCATTTGTTTATTTTTTCCTTTGTTTCTCTTGCCCTAGCTGTTGTAGCAATGAAAATTTTGCCACGTGAGATATCTGATATTTTGATATCTGATACCTATGTTTTCTTCAATGATTTTTATTACTTACATTTAAATGTTTTATCCATTTTGAGTTTATTATTGTGTCTGGTATAAGTTGGTGGTCTAGTTTCATTTTTGTTACATGTAGCTGTCCACTTACCCCAACACTTTATTGAAGAGGCAGTCTTTACTCCATTGTATGTTCTTGCCTCCTTTATCAAAGATTAATTGAGCATAATGGCTTGGGTTCATCTCTGGACTCTCTGTTCTGCCCTTTGTATTTTAAATTAACAAGAACAATAATAAAGAACAAGGGGATGACTCTCCTAAAAGGGAGGAAGTGAGGCAGGAGGGAAAGTTCCATGGCCCCTAAAAGGCACAGATGATCTTCAGCCTGAGCAGGGAACATGTCAGTTGTCTGCCAGCCAGAATTCCTAGAATCCAGAGAATCCCCTTTGGGAGGGGAGCAGGCAAAGCAGAATGATAAAAACCAGCTAATGCTTTGATGGCAGTGTATGCAGTGTGCGCTTCTGTACTTTAATTCAGTTAATCCTCACAGCATGAGATAGGGTCAGATGGGAGATTGGGACCTAGAGGAGTGAAGCACTTGCCCAGGGAACTTGAACCCACTCATCCAATTACAGGGTCTGGGCTGGGAACCAGTACACAAAATGGCAGGAGGAATATAATCAGAGAGAGTGAGAAAAATGCTCAAGTTTCAGGAAGTAATCACTCTTTTCCTGAAGAAAAGCAACGTTTTATTTCCTGGGAGTCTTCAAAGTCACTGTTACCTTACTGGGTCCCCTCGTTCTGCTCCACCACCTGAGCCCCCAGTGAGAGAGCAAAGTCATAGCCATGAACCTAGAAATCAACCACTGCAGCCTGCATTCGAGGCTCCACGACTATCTATGGAGCATCCACCACCACTTACGTGCTTAAGTGCTTTCACATCACTGTCCATTTAATCCTTACAAGTGCCCTGGGAGGTCAGTTGAAGCTCATTCTTACTGTTTGTTTAGTGTTTCCTTTCCCCATCACGCTGTGAGTTCCAGGAGGGGGGGCCTCATATCACCAGTGTTTAGACCCGTGCCCTTTACTTTGCTGGCTGCTCTTAAACTGACGATTTGGCCTCACTTTGCCAGTAAGAAACTGAGGCTCAGAGAAGGGAAGAAATGTGCTCAAGATCCCACAACAAATAAGAACTGGAGCTGGGTTTGGAGGTTGGGTTCTGACCCAGGAACTGCGGCTCACTGGCCCTCCTGGGGAGTCCTGTATCAAAGCCCAATATGTCACACGAGAGATACACCCATCCCAGGGGGCAGCAGTTGGGCAAGGGAAGGGGAAGCTGTACCATGAGAGGACAGAGCACACGTGAAGCCAGTAAGCAGAGTCACACTGACAGGAGACAGCATGGAGTATTGGTCAGGCGCTCAGGGACAAATGTCCAAATTCTGGCCTTACTTTATAACCATGTGACCCTTTGCAAGTTAATCTGAATCTGTTTCTCTTTTGTAAAATGAAGGCAGTACCTTATGGGGTGTAAGGCTGAACTGAATTATTACTTGTAGAATACTTAGAACAGCACCTGGCCGTAACAGGGGCCTGGGAGTAAACAGCTCCAGGCTGGGTAATATCACAAGATGTAGAGTCCATGCTCGAGGATCCAGCTACCTACCATTTCCTGTTACGGAGAGCAAGGACACTTGCAAGTACACTCAGCAGTGGACCACTGTTAGCCAAGTGCCCTGTGTCAGCCTTTGCTACATAAAAATCCACCCCAGCCCTAATCGGTTTGGCTCAGTGGATAGGGACAGATGTCGGCCTGCGGACTGAAGGGTCCCAGGTTCGATTCCGGCCAAGGGCATGTACCTTGGTTGCAGGCACATCCCCAGTAGGAGGTGTGCAGGAGGCAGCTGATTGATGTTTCTTGAATCGATGTTTCTAACTCTCTATCCCTCTTCCAACCTCTCTGTAAAAAATCAATAAAAAATATTTTTTAAAAAAAATCCACCCCCAAATTTAATGGCTCAACACCCCCTTATTGCTCACAGTCCTGTGAGTCAGCAGTCTAGGCTGGTATCACCTGGGAGATCGCCTGCAGGCTGGTTGGTTGAGGGTATGCTTTCTCAACCTCAGAACCATTGATATTCCGGATGGGAAAATTCATTGTCTTGTGCATTGTAAGATGTGTAGCAGCATCTCTAGCTTCTTTCTACTCGATTCCAGTAGCACTCCTTCCCCCTAGTTAAGAAAACCAAAAATATCTCAACATTGGCAACTATTCCCAGGCAGGCACAATTGCCCTCTGATGGAGAACCACAGGCCCAGGGGAGCTCGACATAGAGATTTGTCTTTGCTCCTGCAGTCTCATATTCCAGGCTAACCCACTTCCTGATAGCAGAAAGGGTCCAGCAGCAAGAGAGAGCAAGCCCCAAAGCACAGGTGCTTTTCAAACATCTGCCTGTGTCACATTTGCTGATGTTCCATCGGCCAAAGCAGAAGCCAGGGTCTGGGCTGGGTTCCCTGCTTCCATCCTTGTGCCCTGCATTCTATTATGAACTAACTGAGCAGCCAGAATATCTGTGAAGATAAGGGTCAGCAGAGGTCCCTCCTCAGCTCAGCCCTCCAATGGTGCCCATTCCATTTGGAACAGAGGCCCACATTACCTCTCCCTCTGGCTCCTAGCACTGGCTCCCTGCTCACTCCATGCCAGCCACAGTGGCCTCAAACACATCAGGTGCACTCCCACCTTGAGGCCTTGGCATTTGCATCTCTTCTGCTTGAGCCCCTCTCCCCTCCCCTTCGCCCTCCTCCTCCCCCCCTCTAGGTATCTGCATGCTTATTCCCTCTCCTCCTGGGCACAGCTTCAGCCCATGTCTTCATGCAAATACCATCATTTCAGGAAGACTTCCCTAACCTCCTTAATTAAAATTGCACTAACTCTCCATTTTCTGTTCCCTCCCTTTTACTTTATTTTTCTCCTTGACGTTTATCACCATCAAACATATCTTATTTATTTAGTGTATTATTTTTTTTTGTCTACCCTGACTGAAATGTAACTTCCCTAAGGATAGAAATTTTTATCAGACATAGTAAGTACTCAATAAAAATTTGCTAAATGAATGAATGAATAGGAGTACCCATGTCAACTTTTCCCATGAAAACCATTGTACTTAGCCAAAGAATGGAGAGCAAGGAAGTACATTAGATCAAGTTCAATTCCTTCGTGAGTTGAAGGACACTGAGGTCTCACAAGGAAGAGAATGTCCCAGAACATCTCAGCACATTGACGTTAGAGCTGGGCCTGGGCCTAGTTCTCCCCATTTCTCAGACAGAGCCTGTCCTCTGGTCCCCCTGCCACCCATGGCCAGAGCTCGCTCCATTCTGACAGCAATTTCCAGGCTCCCGGGCTGTTAAGTTAGAGCACGGGACTCACAAGAAACAAAGAAATGGGGCATGGGGTGGGGGTATTTTTAGCCTCGTTGGTTCCTAAGTGCATACATATATAGAAATGTCTATAAGTATGGCTATATATAGGTATTAAGTCAGGAAGCATGTGGAGTGGTGGGCTAGCTTTTCTGGGGGTGGCTGAGTGTGCCTGTTGCAACACGGACAGTTTCCAGCCAGAGGGCTGGTTCCAAGGAAACTGGCCCTGCTGAGTCATCTGGAAGTCTCACCTCACATTGGCAGTTCAGAAAGAGTCTGGGGATTTAGATCCTCATTTTTCTTCTCAGTCAGCCAGAAGCACGTGAAACTCCAAGGAAGGCCCACCCAGCCCAGTAACCGGCCAAGGCTTTTATGATCAACATCTCTCCAGTGCCAGATTGCTCTCTTTGGGAGCAGATGGGAACTCTGAAGGGGGAGCCTGAGCAGAAACCAAAGATGATCCCTAGGATTTTGGTCTGAGCAACGGTGGGAGAATGAAGGGAGTAGAGTGGGGAGTTTCTTAAAGAGGAAGACAGGAAGCCAGCTTCTGTCCAAATAAGACCTATAAGATGAGGCAAAAACAAAGATTAAAGAGACATAGTCCCTATCCTAGAATTGAAGAGCCTGAGGGAGAGAGATGTAAATTCACAATACCAGTACAGTGTGTGAAGTAGCTGCCCATGCACAGCTACAGGGTTGACTAGGGAAGTTGGACAAAAGAGGAAAGGCTTTTGTTCTGTTTTTCAAAATAATTTCAGACTTATATAAGTGTTGCAAAAATAGTACAAAGAATTCCCGAATACCCTTCACCTAGTTTCCCCAAATGTTAACATCCTACGAATTTACAGTACAGTCATCAAAACCAGGAAATTGACATTAGCTGCAAACCCCATTCAAATATCATCATTTGACTCACTAATGTCTTCATCTGGGGCAGGAGCCAATCCAGGATCACATGTAGCATTTAGTTGTCATATTTTCTTAGTTCCTCCTGGTCTGGAATAATTCCTGAATCTTACTCCTTCGTGCTTTATTTTGTAGAATGTCCCTCAGTTTGTGTTTGGCTGGTATTTCCTCAGACTGTGCATTTTGACCAGAACACCACAGAGGTGATATTGTATCTTTCTCAACACATCATATTAGGCCAGTATGTGTAAGGTAGTGTCTGCCTGGTGTTCCCACTGTAAAGTTATTATTTTCCTCCTTTGCAATTCATCAGTATCTCATCTCATAGGGAAATACTTTGAGATTATATAAACATCCTTCTTCTCATCATGTTTTCACCTACAAATGTTTGTTTCCATGGATAATTCTTGCTTAAAAGAATTATTATTGAGGGTGTTTGCCAAATGATGGTTTTCTATTTCCATTGTGCCTTCTAATATTTATTAATTGGAGTTCTGTTATAAGAAAGAGCTGTGCCTTCTCTCTTTTTTATTCAAATATTTATATCAGTACTAGAGGCCCAGTGCACAAAAATTTGTGCTCTCAGGGCTTCCCTCAGCCCAGCCTGTGCCCTCTCACAGTCTGGGACCCCTTGGGGATGTCCACCTGCTGGCATGCCTGGCTAGCCTGAGTGAGGGGCTGATGGCTGTTTACAGGCTTGCCAAACCTCCCAGTGGGGACCCTCACCCCATGGGGGTGTGGCCAGCCTGGGTGAGGGTCTGAGGGCCATTTTCAGGCTGCCCACAGCCCCTTCAGGGTTTGGGTCCCTACTGGGGTGCCTGGCTGGAAGCAGGTATCTGGGTTTTATTTAACTTCTATAATTGAAACTTTGTTGCCTTGGTCCCCTGCTCAACCAAGTATCTGGGGCTTGTTTATCTTCTATAATTGAAACTTTGTAGCCTTGAGTAGAGTTCAGGGCCCACAAGGCCTTGGCTTCCTCCATTGCCTGGGGCAACTCCAGCTCTGTGGCCACCACCATCTTAGTTGAGTTAATTTGTATATTGGCTCCTGATTGGTTGGTGGGCGTGGCTGGTGGGTATAACAGAGTGAGGGTTAATTTGCATATTACTCTTTTATTAGATTAGATGGACTCATTGCTTATTTTATCCTTATACTATAAGTTATAATCTATTTCATTATGTATTTTGTTACTCAAATTTGGCCACCAGGTCAGCCATTAAGAGGGAGCCCCATTAAGTTGGCTCCTGTGTTTGGGAGGAAAGTTTTGAGTTGGGGCATAAGTGAGGCAGAGGCTTCCAGGACTGAGAGTCCTGAGAGCGACCATGGGCTGTATACTCGAGGATGCTGGCTGGATGTCCGGCTTTCCTGAGCATGAGGACCAGGAAGATGCAGCCACACACCTTGCTCAGGCACAGAGCCCCCCTGAAGGTATCTGGCACCCAGCAGAACTTCCCAGGGACCACTCCTCTGGGGCTGTAGCTGCTATAGCTATTTCCAGCACTTGGACTGTTAATGCACCTGCCTGGATTTGCTCAGAAGGGCCCCACAGCATGCCCACTTCCTGCCCGCCACCAGGTCAGCTGGCACCCAAGACTGTGGCCAGTGATGTGAGTGTTAACTTTCCTGCCTGAAGGGTTTATATCGGGAGATGGGGAGGCTCTCAGCGTGACAGAACCACATGTCCTAGAGACCTTCTAGGTGAGACTAGCTACTTTTTCATTGGGTTGTTTTCATTTTTTTTAATCCAGGGCCTCTGTGAACTCTTGACTGGATGCCCAAGAGGTAAAGCAGGGAGCTAGTGAAGAGAGTGGCAGCTGGTGACATGTCTGGTCCAGGCCCCCGTTAACAAGAATGGAGGTTGAGCTCCCATGGGAAAATGACTTATCTAAGGTCACAGGGACAGTTGGTGGCTAAACAGGACTAGGACCCAGTGTCCAGAATCCTCATGTCCTGCCACCATGCTACATTCCCTATCCACTCTGCTCCTTGTTAATCAATGACTTATGAGTCCATAGTCTGGGTATGCTTCTGCATTTTCCTCATTCCCTGGCAGGCGGAGAGATGGGGCCAATATTCGGTCCCTTTCTGGGGTAGGACCTCTAGCATGTGAGCAGCACTGACCCCGACCCCCAGGAAGGGAAGCTGTCTTGGGACATTTAGCAAGTGTCATGCGGAGGTCAAGTCCAGGCTCACTTTGCAGCCTCTCCTGATGAAGGCCCATAACCTCACCCAGACCCAGGGCCAATTCTGCCACCCTTTCTTCCTTCTCTCCTTTCTCTTCATTCAGTTCCGTATTGGAAATGGGGCCCATGTTTTCTCTTTTAAATTTCAAATTAAGCTTACAAGTAAGTTAAATATTCACATAATTCAAAATTCAAAAAGTTACACTCTAAGAAGTCTCCTTTCTGCTTCTGCCCTTTGGACATCCCTTCCCCAGAGGCAGCAGCCATGGTTCATATCTTGTGCAGCTTTCCAGAGATAGTCCACCTTGGGTCGGCAAACTTTTTTGAAAAGGGCCAGATAGTAAATATTTTTGGCTTTGTAGGCCAGAAAGCCTCTCTCACATGGCTCCACTCTGCCATTGGAGCAGGAATGCAGGCATAGATGATATAAACGAATGTCTGTGGCTGCATTCCAATAAAGTTTTATCTGTGGACACTGACATTAGAAGTTCATATAATTTTCACGTATCATAAAATATTATTCTTCATTATTTACAAACATTTAAAATTGTTAAAGCCATGTTTATCTCACAGGCTGTACAAAAACATATTTTGATAAACAAGTAGACCAAAATATATTTAAAGTGTCCGTTGATGGACTTTTAGTTGGTGTCAGTCTTTCCCTGCTGCATGTAATATCTCAGTGAGTAATCTTGCCTACGTCAGGTCACCTGCAGGTGAAGCATCTGTAGGATAAACTTGGGAACCAGTTTGATCCCATCTGAACAGCCTTAGCTTCCCACCTCCTTTCTCATCTCTTAAAAGTCTTCATCTTGCTCAGTAGCAGTCAGTTACCACCCTGTGCACTGAGAGCTCCCCACATTCCAGCCCTGGCTGGTCTCTACAGAGATGCTGCAGCCCTCTGTCTTCTTGGCCCTGCCCCAGGTGAGACCCTCAAGTGTCCATGGACTCTGCCTCCCAATGGGTCCCATGCCTTTACTCTCTCAGTGCTGTAGCCCATCCTCAGGGAGTCAGTCCCTAGAGGGAAGCAACAAAGTAACAAGTTTTACTCTGATGGTCCCCTGCTCATTTCACAGATCTGTGCAAGGAAGCCACACCCCTTAGAGTGGTGTTGAAAACCCCCACTGACAAAGTCTGACCTTGCCCTACTGTTACTGTATGTATAAGACACCTTCCAACCCCAAATTAAGAAATCAGTATTTTAAACATTTTGCTGGTTTTCTTCTTAAGGCCTTTTTCTTTTTTTGGCACCTTAAGGAGTTGTTCTTCCTGTTTTCTCCACTGTCTGATCAAACACTCTGTGGGAGGAGGTCCAAATTGTGTCTCTGCAGCTCTATTTCCATGCTCTTTTGCATAGCTGATTACATTCTGTTTTGAATTTTGCTGAGTAAGACAATCACTTATTTTATCTTTTTTATTTTTTGATATCTTTGTGGGCTCAGAATGCTCTGGTCCCTGTTGCATCTGTGCACCTTCCACCTGCACTTCCAATTACAGCATCAGCTGAGGTCAGTAACAATAAGGCTCGTGATTGGAGGAAGACTGTCTGACAAGGTCTGGGCAGCTAGCGCCAGTGGGGGCTCCCTCCTCAGCTGACTTCTGTGTATAAGACTCCCCTCAATTTTCAGTCTAACAATTTCAGAAAAAAATAGTGTCTTATACATGGAAAAATACGGTACTTAGTGATTAAGAGAGCAAACCCCGGAGCTAGAGGGAACTGCATCCTGGCTCTTCTGAGAGTTTTGACATTGGGCAAACTTTTCCTTGATGAAAACTTAGTTTCCTGACCTGTAAAATGGGAAGAATAATAGTCCTTATTTTATAGGATCTTATTTTTTGCGGGAAACGAGTAAACTCGTCATATCGCTTTTTATACCCAAGCGTGGGAGACGAGTTAACTTGTTTAGTTCCGCTAAGCAGTGGGGTGCGGGAAACTTGTAAACAAGGACGCCAGCACATATTTTGCAAAGTAAATAAATAGAGACCTCTTTTTAAACTAAAACACTGAAAGTTTCATAGAAAAATATCAAATAGATCGAAAGATGTGAATATTTTACGGAAAGTCTAATTTTGGCGAGGAAATGTCAAAAAAGCCCCGTGTTACGACGCGATTTGGTGGGAAAATGCCCGATTACAAAGTGGGATTATTGTGATTTAATTCACAGAAAGCACTTAAAACAGTGGCTGGCACATATTACATACCCAGTGCATGCTGGCCATCATTATTTTTATGTTTAATTCAGTCATCACTTTATCTCCCACACTCAGCACCTGAGTTTCACTGCCTCAGGCTTCCAATGCTGTAGTGCTACTAGATTGTGACAGTTTGGAATCACTCCATGCCTGGTGACTGTGCTGTGTCCAGTTTGCTGCTCCTTCAGGCTGTGCAAGTTCACCCTGCCTTCAGTTGAAATGCCACTCATTCTCAAAGCTCAGTTCAGATGCAGCATCAGTCACCTCCTCTGTTGTATTTCCCTCTCTACTTCTCTGATGGCCTTTCTGCAACCGCCCACACTTGTAAGGGAATTATGTGTCTGTGCCTTTCCTCAACCAGCTTGCCAACTCCCTGAGGGCAAGGCCTAGATCTTTTTCATCCCTGAGTCGTCCCCCCCCCCCCCCGCAGCCCATCAGCACTTAGCATAGAAACGTGCATGTGGGAAGTGCACAGTAAGTAACTTTAATGTAGTTGCAAACTTGAAATTCTTGGGGATGCAGAATTTGGTCATGTGAAGAAATGATTATGCTGCTCAAGGTAGAACTCGCTCATTCCTTGGTCTAGAATCAATACACTTATGAACAGTATGAACTGAGTTTTCCCCAAACCAGAGGTGGGTTGAAGATCTGCTGGCCCCATCACACTCTCGGGTTAACAAATCCTACAGTCCTCCAAACGGTGTTTGCGTTGCAGTCAGCATCCATCTGCCTTTCATTCCTCCTTTATGATAAATATCAGTGATGGAGAAGTAACTTGAATGCAAGACTTCGTTAGCTTTGGGGTGCAGACATTCTATGTAAATCAGAACTTCCTGCTCCTGGGATTCTGAAAAGTCTGGATTGTTAGGCTACTTTGCTTGTGTCCAAAATCTCTGATACAGTTGTGATCATATGTGTGACTCGACAGAGCTCAGAGAAGAGGGCAAGGCATCAACCCACATATCCGGATATAGGGGTTATATTGGGCTACATGTAATAGAAATCTTTACTGGCTTTTCTTCCCTTGTGTAACATAAATCCTGAAGTCTGGGGGACCATGCCTTCAGTGTCCCAGTCTCCTTCTGCTCATTTGCTCTGCCATACTTAGGATGTGACTTCCATCTACAAGGTTGCCATGGGTCTTGGCATGATCACTGTGACTCGACATCATATTCACATTCCAGACAAGAAAAAGGGGAATGAGAGTAAGGGACAAAAGGGCACAGTTGAGTCAGCTTTTGGAAAAGAGCTTCCTCACCCTAGCCAGTTTGGCTCAGTGGATAGAACATTGACCTGCAGACTGAAGGGTCCCAGGTTCTATTCTGATCGAGGGGCACGTACCTGTGTTCCAGGCTTAATCCCTGGCCCTGGTGGGGCTGTGCAGAAGGCAATATTGATATCTCTCTCTCTCACATTGAAGTTTCTCTCTCTTTATCTCTCCCCCTCCCTTCCATGCTCTCTAAAAACCAATGAAAAAATATCCTCAGGTGAGGATTAACAAAAAAGTAAAGAGCTTTCTCTGAAGCTGGTCCCAAAGATGGCCATTTACATCTCATTGGCCATGCCAGTGGTTCATGCTGGGCCTGGGAAATGTAGTTTCTCAGCAGGCACATTACTGCCCCAGAATAAAACTGGGATTTCGTTAGTAAAGAAAAAGCAGGGAGTAAGGATAGTGTGAGGAGTCAGCTGTCTCTGCCACAGGTTGGGACAATCAAGAACAAATTCATGGAAGAAATGGGCCACAGCAGGATTAAATAGGAGCTTGCCACATGCTGGGCACACAAGTATAGGTTTGGGGGTGGGGGGGCGAGGCTCATGTGTGAGGGAGCAGTTCCAGCTCCCTGGTTTAGAGATGAGGGAAATGAAACCTAAAGCTGTTCAGTAACTCACTCAGGGTCATAGCTGGTAGAGGCAGCCCAGATTCAAACTCCAGAATCCACCAGGCCACTTTCTTCCGCCAGGCCCGCCTCCCAGTCTCAGTGTGCGTATGTAGAGAGGAAGGAAAGAAGAGAGGTTCAGAGATGGGGAAGCCCTGGGTGTGTTTCCAGAACAGAACCGTGACAGAGCTCAGAAGGAAAAAGAAATAGAGATTTCCTGATTGCTCTGGGTGGGAATTTTTGAACAAAGAGATGTCGTATTTACTTATGGGCTACTTCCCAGAAGAATTTAATCTGTTTTACTTTTCTTTTTTAAAGCATTAACAAGAAATAAAAGCTGAAAATCAAATAGAAAACTGAAGAGACATGTTTGAGGTTAAGAGCACCTTTTGCTGGGGATAGGGCAAGGGAGAAGGTGGGAGGCTGACCCAGGCTGGGAGGAGGAGCTGGCTGGGCAGGAGAGCAGGTGGCCTCCTGCCAACAACAGGTCCCTCCTGCTCTGGCAGCAACCAGCAGTCTGCCACCTGTCAGGACCTGGGTGAAGGCCAGGCTTGTGAGGAGCATGGCTGGGGTGCTCTGAGTCCTGGGAACATTCTTGCTTTGGTTGGGGTGCCAACAGGGAAACTCTGGGTACCCTCTGCCTGGGGCCACATTCCTCCCCTGTGTGGCTTAAGAAGTGGAAAGGGACACTCCACTCCCCCCTCCCCTTACCTGTAGTGTCCCTGGCCCAGGGAAAACCTAGGGCCTCAGGTTTCCCCCCAGATTTGGCAGCTCAGGGCTTGGAAGTTATAGGGGCATAGAGGCTGTGGCCTTGGCCAAACGCCCCCCCAGGCAGGACCTGTGGCTGCAGTTACCTGCTGATTTCATTAACATGATGTCAGTCACCTCCTCTGTTGTGATTAACATGCTATTATTGCTGTTGTCCTCATTGTCTGGTAGGTGATGGTGCCATTAGCTAAACTCTGGAATACGGAAGGAGGGAAAAGTTGGTAGGGGTGTCAGGGGGTATTGTTTCAAAAAGAAGATAGAGCCCATGCCCCGACCTCAATCAGTGAACGCATAGAATGGTTGACAGTGGGAAACAGAACAAACCATATTCCAACACTGAATGGGTTTCTCAGGAAACCGGGATCTGCTGCAGCCCACCTCTCTCTGGGGGCCAACATGGAGGCTAAGTGCGGACCCCATGGTATGCTCAGCATGATTCTAAGTTCTCTGACAGATATACAAGAAGTAGAGTAAAAACCTGCTAACCCAACCATTGGGGAATTGTGGCAGCTGAATTTTTTGGGCATCTGAAAATTTACCACCCCACACACTCTAAGCACTTTTTAAAAAATGTTAAATACGCTGTAGCCGGTTTTGCTCAGTGGATGGAGCGTCGGCCTGCAGACTGAAAGGTTAGGGTTAGAGGGCGTGTGCAGGAGGCAGCTGATCGATGTTTCTAACTCTCTATCTCTCTCCCTTCCTCTCTGTAAAAAATCAATAAAATATATTTTTTAAAATGTTAAATACTTTGGATTTAAATATTTTTAAAATGCACTGTGCTCATCCCTGGCTTCTTAGAGGCCGTGAGCACTGTTTCATTATGAACATCACCTGCTCTGCTGTGCTGTGATGTGAGGATGGCCCTGAGGCTGTGGGATGGAGGTGTCTGTTTGCTTCCACAATGCGTAGTCCTGGGTGCTGCTTTGTGTTTCCATCTGCTTTTATACTTTTTCTAGGTATTTCCTCGCTGTCAGACTTTCATGCGTTAATTTTCCCTGTTCTTTTAAAGCTTCCCTTCACTTTATTGCTTCCAGTTTGCTGTAAGTTTGGAGACCGTACATAAATGATTCATGTTTTATAGCCTCTTAGTCCAAAGAGGAATTAAGGGGACTATTCAAATTTATCAAGTTCTTATTGTGTGATGAGTATTTTACCAGCTGTTTTGCAAACATTATTTCACTTTTCAAACTGCCCTGTGAGTTAGGAATTTTTATTACCCCATTATAGAAGTGTAGGCTGGGGCTCAGAGAGTTTAAGCGACTTGCCCAAGGTCATACAGCCGCTGGTGAGTGGCAGGGCTAGATGTGGTGTGTTTAGCACAGGGACCACCTATGCCTCACTACTCCGGGTTTGTGGTAAATTTACAGGCTGTTCTCTATTGCCTTGTGACTGTGCTGGGCTGTGATAGTTTCATCTTTTCAAATAGGATGTAAGCCTCTTGAGGGCTGTGACCTGGCTGCCCGTTGATGTATCGCCCACACCATTGCCCAATGCCAGGATTCCAGGTGGGCAACAGTTAGTTGCTTTGCAAAGAGTGAGAGCCTAGAAGAATGGAGGGAAGAGGATGGAATGAGCCCTTGACCCCATCACCTCATACCTCCCTGCTACCTAAAACCTTCAATCTACAACCGCTATTTGCTCATCATTTGCGGAGCACACTGCTTTGTCTGCAGAAAGCCCAAACCTTCCCTTAGGTTAGACCAGTGGCTGCTGAAGCACCTGCCATTTGCCCTCAGGGTTGGGAGGCAGCCCACCTCTCCCTGGGGGCCGACCTGGAGGTCAAGTGCGGATAAGACACCATGAGGACATAGCAGCGCAGCATAGCATAGCAGTCCAGGATTTTTGCTAAAGAAATTCTAGAGCAGGTGCCTCATAGGAAACTCACACGGAGCTTCTTTCCTGAAGGGAGATTGAAGTTGTGGTGGACGAAACTTCCCGCCAAAGGCAAAGGCAGGCCAGCATTTCAGCAGACTGGTTCTGAGTAACTGGCTCTGAGTCTTTGCCCTGTGACTAAGCCATTGAGGGAAAACGGTGCCGTCACATGACTTACGGAGTTCATTGTGACAGGACTGTTTCTGTTTGTGTTTTGGTTCTCTGTCAGAAACTCTGAGCTCAATGGGGAACCCCCTTTTCCCCATGTGACCAGAGCACATGGGCCGTGTCACGTGGCCGCCGTTGCCTGCATGCCAGGCATGTCTTCGGGTGACATCATGCCCTCACCGATTGCCCAGGTATTTCACAGCCTTTCAGGGCTGACTCAGAATTTGCATCATTTCTGATACTTGGCTCTTTCTCTGTTTGTCTTTGGTTAACAGTAAATCTGGATTAGGGTCCAGGGAAGTTGTTGAGGCAACCAGACAACAAACATATCCCACAGAGAGCTTAGCAGGACTTGGACCCGGGACTCCCAGCCCATCCCTGCCCCAGCAGCCATCTCAGGTTTTCTGGGCTCAGATCTGAGGCAGAGAGGTCGCTGATCCGGCCCCTTTTGCACTAGTCCTGGGACTTTCCTTAATTTGGAACCTCTTTGGACTGCCCTCAAAGGCCCTGGGCAGCTCGAAGACACCACTGAGCCTTATGCTTTTATGCACCTGTTCCCTCAGTCCCTTCTTCAGAGGAGCCAGCACTGGAGGATCTCGGATTCCTTCCTTCCCTCTGCTCTGGCCATTTGCTTCGAGTCAAGCTCAGCCTTTCCACTCTGACTCTTACCTTGGGTCCATGAGCAAATCACTTCACAAACCTGTGGAGGGCCACGGCTGAGGGACTCTCGAGATCTCCCACCTGATTACCTCATGGGAGGGGAGACCAAAGCTGGCAGGAGACTCTTTAACCCCCTTTGGCCACCTGCCACTTTCCAGCACCTTCATCTCTCTGGCCTCAATTGGTCTCTCTGCAAAGAGTGAGAAATAGCCCCATTCTCCCAACTCCAGGATGAAGACTAGGACCAGCTTGGTTTGCAAAAAGGCACATTACCTTATTGCTCAGGAGGGCTTCACACTTGGGTTTGCATCAGAACCCCCTGGAGGGCTGGTCCTCCCCTCCTCTCTTAGGGTTTCCCATTCAGTAAGTCTGGTGTCAGGTCAGATAGTTTGAGTTTCTAACAAGTATTCAGCTGCTGCTGCTGTGGCTGGTTCAGGAGCCACACTTTGAGAACCACTGCTCTCCCTCACAGAGCCCTGTGACATAGCTCCGGGGGTCACCCACAGAAGGTGAGAAGCAGAGGGTGCAGAGCTGGCTCCAACTGGCTCCAACTGGCTCCTGACCATTGGTATCCTGAAATCAACCATAATGGGAGTATTTACACCTTGGAAACCAGCAAATGCTACAAGCCAGAGTTTCCTCCCAGAGAGCTGGTTGTTAAACATTTACCAGCACAGCATTGGGTAAGAGGGTGGCCTTTCTCTTCCTGGTGCTATAGGACTGGGATGTTGTGCCTTAAAAAACTGAATGGGAATTCAGAATTCTCTGTGCCTCCGTTTCCTGGTCTGTATATCAAAAACAATTAATAGTATCTACCTCACTGGGCCACAAGAATTAAATAGGAAAATACTTGTGAATGACTTAGCAAAGTACCCAGCATGGAGTAAGTGCTCAAAAATATTACCTACTGTCATGAAAGTCCTTTGGGTTGTAGGAATCTGTATTTTCTCGCTACAGGATTAGTACACAGTTCTTCTCTGGGGAACACCCCCCAATGCCCAGCAGGAGCCCTGGGTTTATATGTCGGGTACCCCTGACCACAGCAGCTTACATTGGACATGCTGGGGTTCTCAGAGTCTCTGGGCTGGGTCACTCACCCCCTGCGGGTCAGTGGGGAGCAGGTTCACCAGCAGGCTCACTGAGGAAGGGCTCAAACAGAAGGGTGAAGCTTTTGGGCAGGGGCAGCATGGACAGGAGGTGCTGAGGACACCCTGTCTCTGAATCAGGGCTCCCCTGAGAGTTCTCCTACGTTTGCCCTGGGCCTCCAGTTTTACAACCAATATTCTCTTAGCTTAAGTCAGATCAAGTTGACTTCTGTTAGTTGACACCTAAGTATTCCAGTACTTACTCCCCTCTTATCCAGTAATTACTCCCCTCTTTGTACATCCCTACTCTCCACCTGCCCCAGCACAGGTATGGAGTTCCTGCTTGCTGTGGGCCTTGGGCGGTCTCTGGCCTCTTCTTCAGTTTACTCAATGAATGTGAGCCTGGGCAAGAACAAGCCTCCTCCAGAATTTTCCCCATTATCTGATAGAAATGAATGTTTCCAACATTAGCTTCTCAGTATAATCACTCCCTGCTTAAGGCCCTTTGGCAAGTCCTTGTTGCTTTTGGATTGAATCCAAACTCCTTTCATGCACTGGAGGTGCTGCACGAGTCTCCCCTTGCCTCTCTTCAGCCTCTACTCCCTCCCCTTCCCATTCTCACTTGAGGCTCTGCGGCTAAGGTGACCAGACGTCCCGCTTTTGGCGGGACAGTCCCGATTTTTAACAAATTTTCCCGCGTCCCGCGGCGTTTTAAAAAAGTCTCAATTTTTGGAAAGAATGCACAACAAGCTAGGAAACGGCGGGAGAACGGGAAGGGAAGATAACGGTTTTTGGCGGCCAAGTGATCAATGGTGTCCCGCTTTACCAATGTTAAAATCTGATCGCCTTATCTGAGGCATATGGACCTGCTGGCAGTTCCCCCAAGACCCCATGTTCTTTCTGGCTTCTCTCTGCGTAGAATAAAATTTCCCCAGCCAACAACCATTCTTGGGGCTCCCTTGGCCGTCACTTCCCCAAACAGGCTGCCCTTCTCTGTGCCTCGCAGGCTGCACATCTCCCTACTGTCACAGCCCTTCTAATGGCTCCTTGGCCCTCTGCTGCACCACAAGTCCCTGAGGGCAGGCAGGTGTCAGCCCCTCTCCTTTGCCCAGGACTCACATTATAAGTGTTCAGTGAATGGTTAAATAATTTGTGGCCTGAGGAAAGTGGGCTCCTGGGGACCCCGACACTCAAGGCTCTAGGGGCCACCATCACCATTGTGCATGGCGACCCCTGGGAAACCCAGTTTTCCAGAGAATGGAAAGAAGAAGAGATCAAGATGGACTCCAGTGGATCAAGGTAGCAGTATGATGAGCTTCCATCCAGGCAGTTAGATAGGAAGTGCTAATGGAGGAGAAGGTACAGGTTGAAGGAAAAGCGAGGTCAACTAGAAGGTAGTCATGTGGCCCTGACCGGTTTGGCTCAGTGGATAGAGCATCGGCCTGTGGACTCAAGGGTCCCTGGTTCAATTCTGGTCAAGGGCATGTACCTTGGTTGCGGGCACATCCCCAGTGGGGAGTGTGCAGGAGGCAGCTGATCAGTGTTTCTCTCTCATCGACTCTCTATCCCTCTCTCTTCCTCTCTGTAAAAAAAATCAATAAAATAGATTTTTTTTTTTAAAAGAAGAAGGTAATCATGTGAGGCTGGGAATAAAAATGCAGAAGCTAAAGAGAGGATGAGGAGGAGAAAGAGGCAAGTGAGCCCTTGGGCATTGGACAGGGTTGAGGAGAGCCCCCTTCCAGCCCTGACTCATGCCATGCATGTTCCCAGGAGGCACCGGGCCTCATGATGGATGGACACCTGTGCCTAACCTGAAGGAAGACCTGTGTGGCCTGACTAAGGGAAGCTTTGGGTGGTTATGTCAAATATTCTCCAGGGCTTCCACTGCCTTAGTCAGCTTGCTAAAGCCCCTCTGCAAAGCCAGCCCTGCTTGAAGGCCCTGAAGAGGGAGTGGCCAAGTGCCCAGAGCAAGGTGGGCTGTCACAGTGCTTTCAGATTCCCCAACTGGCCTGGGAGCCTGCGTGTTCTTGTGAGGTGTCTGACTTAGAGCTGAGGGAGCCACTCTTCCCTCTGGTTCTGCACTCCGCTGCGGCAACGAGGACTCCATCAGCTCACTGGTTAGAGAGAGAGCACCTGCTCCCCTTTGTGACCGAGGTGGCCAACCTGTCACAGGCTCCAGGGAGGCACTCCAGGGCAATGGCAGGATTCAGCACCTCCACAAGCATTTGGGGGTAGCTGTTCTCTGTGCCTAGGCAAAGTACCATAGGGAAATGGAAATAAGTGAGGCGGGCTTCCTGCCCCTGGGGGACCCACAGTCTAGGGCAGGGGTGGGGAACCTTTTTTCTGCCAAGGGCCATTTGAATATTTATAACATCATTCACGGACCATAAGAAATTATCAACTTAAAAACTAGCCTGCTATATTTGGTCAAACATTGAATTAACTCACCCTTAATGCCTTCGTAGGGCCAGGCCAAATGATTTCTCAGGTCTTATTCGGCCCACAGGCTGGGCAGTCCCCACCCGTGGTCTAGAGGAAGAAAACTCAGGTTAACAGCAAGGAGGAAGGCCAGGTGTGGTTCACAGGATGCAGGGGAAGGGGTGGGGGAGTAAATCCTGACTGAGAGGACTGGAGAAGGCACCTCTGCACAGCCTGGGTTGCACTACCTCAGGGAATGAGGGTAGGCTAGAGGGGGAGAGGATTCTGGTACGAGAACAGTGGGGACTCGGTCACAGGGGCTGTGGAGTATGTGATCTCCTCACAGAAATGCCAGGTGACCTTTGTGAGGGTCACAGGGTCACCGGGCTGGTCCTGGCATGGGAGGGCAATGGAGGAATGAGGTCTGGAGGTTGAGGCCTACACTGAGTGACAGTGACAGGTAGCAAGAGGTCCAGAGAAAGAGTGCTGAGAGCTAGACCCAGGGACTTGGGTGGCATTTGAGGAGCCCTCGCTTGGCTGGATGCCAGGCACACAGAGGAATAGGACTGGACCAGCGCTAGCAGGTGGCAGGCTAGTGGAGGAGGCTGGGAACAGGAACTTGTTCAGTGTGGAAGATGCCTGACTCCTGTGGGAGCACAGAGGAGGTGTAGGGAACTCTGTCCTGGACCTGGAGGTGGGATGGGGTCGGGGAGACACTTGAGCTAGGCTTGGGGCCTTGAGGGGTAGGAGTTCCCTCGATTGGGGGAAGTTGGGGTTTCAGGCAAAGGAGTCAGCATGACAAAGCGGGTGATGCCAGACAGAAAAGGACAAGAAGCAGAGAGCAACAGGGTGGTGTAGCCCTGGCTATGGTGTGTGTGTGAGAGAGAGAGAGAGAGAGAGAGAGAGAGAGAGAGAGAGAGCGCACCCCGGGAGGTGAGGCTGGGAAGGAAGATTGGGATCACACTGGGAGGCCTCCTGCCCTCCCAAGGAGCCTGGGTGCTGCTTTTAGGCAGGAAGGAGATGCAGGGTTTCGGAGCAGGAGCACCATGACCAGAGTTATGTTAGAAAGTGAATTCTGACCCACACATGCAGGATGGAGGAGGCAGAGGCAGGAGGCAGGGATGAGTAAGGAGGTTGGCACCCTCGTCCATGACAGCACCAGGGCAGCTGACACAGTGGGGACACCAGCAGAAGCCATTCTGGGGCTATAATCAACAAGCCTTGCTGACCAGTGGGGTGTAAGGGATGACCAGAGAAATCATGGGTGGCAACAAGATTTCCTGGTTGTGGGACTGGGTTGGGCAGTGAACCAAGAGAGAAGAGATACGAAGGTAATAGGCTATGGGGCAGGATGTGAGTCCTGTCTCCAAGGTTTTGAGTATGAAATGCTAGGGATGCAGGGAGGGTCCCATGTGAGAGACTCCCGCTCGTCAGTTGTTGGGAACAGTGTGACTATAGAGAATGGCTTTAATCCTGGAATATGTTGTCACTCTAGGGAAGAGAAGACATCTGGGGAGAGGGGAGGGAGGGATGAGTCTGGAGGGGAATCTGTTTAATCTTAGGGAAGGTGGGACATTGTTGTTGGGACATCTGAGCTGAGTGTCCTACATAGCAATGTCCAGTGTGCATTGAAGGACTGGGAGGGGGGCCAGAGAACCAGAAATCGGCAGTCAGAGAAGGCAGAGATGGCCAAGCCTGTAAGAAAATCCTAGCCCTTGCCCCAGCTGTCACCCAGGACCCCTCACCAGTGAGTGAACATGGCCACCCTCAGCGGGGCTGGCTGTGAATGGAGAGTTCTGGTTCACTCCATCAAACTCTACTCCTTCCAGACCCTCTCCCCACTCTCCTCCCTCACTGTTCCCCCGTGATTCCTGACTGTGCTGGGACCTGGCTGTCCTGTCCTGGTGTGTGTCCTGTGCCCAGAGCTCTTTCATGTTGCCCACAGGGCCTAGGACAGGGCCCAAATCCGGGGTGGGCACATTACATCATTTTCAGTCTCCTAAGCAGAAAGCAACATTCGAGATCCATTTCTTCCCAGCAGGCATATTGGCCAGAATTTGGTCACACAAACTTGTGAATACCCCAGACTTCCTGGTTCAGACTGGTCATTTAGTCCAGGTGGTAGTGTAACTCCCCCTGGCTAGTTACCTAATCTGCAGATAGGTGAGGTGCTTGGAGTGCAGAGTTCAGGGTCAGGAAAGGATTGTTTTTACCTGGACCTACCTGTCCCGAGGTCCCATGTTACCCAATGTTTTCCATTTCCCATGGCAACCAAATCAGAGCTAGGATTTGTTTTTGTTCCAGGGGAAGAAAGGAAGGACCTTGGTTTGAAGACTGACGTCTGTCCATGTTCATCAGCTGCACAGCTGAGTCACCGCCACGGTCTCTTGTGTCCATGCAGTCACTTCCCTGTGGTCTGAGGCTCCCATAGCCCTTCCCTTTTTGGCAAGAGGCTGGTCCCCAGTCTGCGTCCATCAGGAACTGTGGGTAACAGGGCACCCCTAGGCACTGCAGATGGCAAGCTGGGTGGGAAGGCAGGTTACTGAAGAGGGCACAGTCCTGAATTCAGGGAGTGAGAACTTGAAGGGGGAGGGATAACATTCCCTGTCCTTTCAGAGGACACACAGTTTCTAGGGCCACCTAGCTATTGACTTATGCTATGGTCTCAACCAAGTCACCTGGCCTTTCTGACCCTCAGTCCCCGTGTGTACAAAATGGGGATTGTTACTGCTCATCAGCTTGTTATGGAAGAGAAATGAGATTGTGACAAAAAAGTCCTCAGCACCATATAGAGCTTTCTATGAAGCATTCAGTAGATATGTACGTATTACGGTTATTGCAGATTGGCTAGACGCTGGTCACACATCTCTGGACCATCTGTCAGGCAGTCAGGGTGGCCATGGTGGCCCATCTGCCACCACCAAGAATTGAAATAAGTAGCTTCAATTGCTCAGACACAGAAGGGAATAGAACAAGAGAGTCAATGAATGGGTCAATAAGGATGTAGGGACCGAGAGGCAGTGAGGCAGGCACCCCAGAGAGAAGGTGCCCAGGCTACCCAGTGGGCTCCAGGCTTCTAAGGACTCCTGTGCTCTGAGGCTGTGCTGGCCCAGTGCCCCCCCCCCAACTCCAACGCCCAGATAGCCAAGAGTTCTAGATAGAATTCCCCACTGGAGACAGTGCTGATGGCAGGCATGGCACTCTGGCCCACTGGATGGCAGCGTCCTCACCGTGAATGGCTAAATTAGCACCGTGGTATTTACACCCCAGAGCCCACCTACCTCTGAGGCTTCTAACCAACTCAGGTGTGGATACTCAACCCCTGCAATGTGATGACCACAGACAGGAACTACTCCCTCCCCCACCCCAACCCAGAGGAGCCCAACCTTCCCCAAGGGCATCCCCATGAGACACCCACTCTGCAGTCATCTGACAGCCCCTGAGGCATGTTTCATGCTGACCTCTGCTGGATGCTGTAGCCAGGTTACCTGAGAGCTGCTTCCATTGGGCTGACCCTAAGCAATGCCTTCAAACTTGAAAGTCGAGACCTTCAAGGGAGTCATGGAGTCAATTTAGTGGGTGGAATAGCATTCTTAACAAGTAGAATAGGATCTGGCATTCCCAGAACTTGGAGACAGAGAGAATGATGTGGAAAGGCTCAGACAGGAGCTGTGATCATCATTAGAGGGAGGGGACCAGCCAGCTGGAGTGTGGGAATAAGTACCTACCCTCATCCTCTCCATTTCTCCCACCTCCTGCAGGGCTGCCCACTAGCTGAACCCCGGGGAAGCCTGAGGGCAGGGAGCCAGATGGGATGCATGTGTGGAAGACACCCAGTACATAGCGTATGCACGGATGCAATGGAAAATACACAATATTTCTTACTGTGAACTTCAGTTAATGAAGTTCTAAAACCCTAGATACATGAGTCTGGCACTGGAGTTACTGCCAGGAAAAAGCCCAGTGTGTCTGAATGGCCCCAAGTCAGGGTCAGCTCTTGAGGAGGGTTTTGGGTGTAATGCTAATGTGGGCGAGGAAACAGCTGTGCCACTTCCAGCAGCAGCCACATTCTCCAGAGGCGCTCCTCGTGTGGGGAAGGGGGTGTGGGGGGTCCATCTTCTCCCAGATGTCAGACAGCGGGTTGAGCATAGCCCACAGTGTCCAGGCTGTGGCTGCTGAGGTCAGGAGAGGGAGGGAAGGAGCAGGAGAGTGGGCGGGAGAGAGGAACAAAGGGACCTGTGGTTGGTGACACCCACGAGCAGTTGCCTCAGCTCCTCAAGGACAAAGGGCAGAGTTCTATTTCTGACTCTGATGGGAGCAGGAGACAACAGCGTCCTTGGTTTCCACAGGCTTGCGGTTGGCTCACACATCCTCGGGCTACGTGTACTTGTTCTGGACTCTCACAAAACCGGCTTGGCCTTGTTTCCACGGCCCACACTGCGGCTGAACCCACCACGGCTAGGTCACATGCTGGAGACCTCATGTCTTCCTAGGGAGTATGGCCCGGCTCCAGGGCTGAGTCTCCTGAACCTCAGACCGGCCACCACGAGCCTGACTGCCACCCACCGACAGACACCCAATCCAGAACTCAATGTGGAAGGGCAGCGCCCTTCCAGAGTCAGTCCCAGTTCCCAGAAGAGAGGCTCTTCCAGAAAGGAAATAATATACTCTAATGATTTCTTTAAAAAGGATAATAATGTTCAGGATAACACAGTACTTTCCTTTGCCCTTGCTGTTTTCCCAGACTATAAAGAACAACTCATAAGACTGAATTCCTTTGGGTTTACTCATCTGTTAGAACTGAGGTGTTTACTTGGGGGTTAATAAGGTGCAGAGCATTTTGCCCTTTGAACCTTCCTCCAGAATATCTTTGTTTCAGCCACATTCCTGTCACTGGTAAGGGCCGGGACAGAGTCTCACAGACATGGTTCAACGTGGCTCCTAGACTGTGTCCTCCCTCAGCCCAAACTAGCAGGTCTTGGCCAGACCCTTAAATTAGGTTCTCCAACCCAGTTCCAACATGTGTGTTGGTCCCTCCCCTCCAACAAGCAATTCTCAGGCACCAGCTGAGTATCTAAGAATTCAACTCAGTTCTGACTTTACCCAGAAATAGCATCAGATTCCACTGGTTTAAGGGCTCAGGCCCCCAGGACTGCCCGCCCTTCCTCAGAGACCAATCACAGCCTGGGGTGTTATTTCCTGTGCTTCTGATCAGCTGCCTATAAATGAGAGGTTCCCATGCTCTCTGCCTCAGGTTCTATTAATGTGGTAGAGCAGCTCACAGAACTCAGAGAGTCATTTTACTTAAAAGATCACAGGTTTATTCACTGTGAACATAACTCAGGAATGGCCGGATAGAGGAGATGCATAGGCAAGGTCTGGGAAAGGGTGTGGAGCTTCCATGCTCTCTGAGGAGGCCATTCGAACCTCCATGTGCTCACCAGCCCGGAAGCCCAGTCCCCTTGGGTTTTCATGGAGGCTTCATTACATAGGCATGATTGACTAAGTCATTGGCCACTGGCAGTTGATTCCACCTCCAGCCCCTCTTCCTCCCTGGATGTCTGGGGGACAGGCCTGAAAGTTCCAACCCTCTAGTCATGTGGTTGGCTCCCTGGCAATCAGTCCCCACCATCAGGCTCAGGTCCAGAAATCACCTCATTAACATAACACCTTTAGCACTCTCATCACTTAGGGAATTCCAGGGGTTTTAGGTGCTCTGTGCCAGGACCCTGGGAAGACCACATATATGTTTGTTATTATAAATCATAAGATCACACCCCTGGTGTTAGATCCTGAAGTCAAGGAAATGTCCTGCAATGTCATATTTTTCAAGCCAACCAAACAGAAAGTGGTTGCTTTTACTATGTTAATAGGATTAGTGTCTTTCCGAAATGCTGTGCTTGTCAATGTTGATCAACAACTTTTGGAAACCAGTGTGCCAATGGCAATGCCTCCTTAGCATCACCTACTGCTTCACTTATTTTCTGCTCTGCCAAGATCCACATAGTGTCAACTCCCTCTCTGTACCTTGCTCTTTCAGCCACACGTGATCTGTGGTTGACCATCTGCCTTGACAATTTGAGACAGCTCTTAGAGGGCAATGGCTTTGGCTCATTCACCTCATTTGAGGAGAGAGAGGAAGGCTAGGCAGTCAGGGTCGGGCCATGGGGGGAGGGAAGTGGAACATTGCAGACGCTGGCAGAATGCAGCTTGCTGACTGTGTCCTATTCCAATAAAACAAACAAACAAACAAAATGCAGAGAAAAACAAAGTAACCTAGAGCTGAACCCAGGGAGGTGGGAGTTGCTAAGGCAACCCAGCTGGGTGGAGACAGTGACATCACCTTGGACCTGAAGTGGCAGTACTCCAATCACTTCTGTTTCACTGGTGGGAACTTGAGCTTTAATATGTATGGATGTTGCTAAGTCAGAATCCTTTGAAAGAACCAATCAGAAGCCAACAAAACATATATCTACCCCTAGACAAAGAATCTTAACTGGCTCCCTGCTGCAAGGAGTCAGTTTATCTCTCAATAAACTTTGCTTTCGATTACCATCTTTGTTCTTGAACTCATTCTTCAATTTTGTGAGACAATGAACTGGGACCTGACTGAAAATTTTGGCATCAATTTTATCCCCATGGTCTGCACCAGTGCCTGGGATTTCAAAGGGGCTCCATGAAATATGTATAGAGTGAAAGAATGCATTAAACATTCATTACAGCCAAGTTTTCAGTGTGGAAAAAATGAAGGACGAGCTATGATATTCAAAACTTGTATTCTTTTGGCAGTGAAAAACCTTGACTCCAAGAAAATCTAACCTAAGCCCCAAGATAAATAAAAGTAGCACACAAGTAATAATTCCAGGTTTAGCAAATAAAAATACGTGACATCTCATTAAATTTGAATTTCAGAAAAGCAATCTTAAAAGTGTAAGTATATCCCCATATTGCATGTTGTTTGCCTGATATTCGAATTTAACTGGGAGTTATGTATTTTACCTGCCCTGGGGTTGTGCAGTTGTATGTATGAACCACTGCTTAGGAAAGTCATGACTCTTCCATTCTGTCTCCTTTCCCCCGTCTCCGGGACTACTCTCCTTCTCAGCAGGGCCAGCACCTCCTTCCCCAGTGACACTGCCTCGATCCCAGGTATCTGTGCAGGCCACATAATGTGAGGGAAGGTTTACTGCTAGAAATGGACTCAGTTTCCTGAAGCATCAGTGTTTTTAAAAGTCGAAATAACTTGATCGGCAGCCAACACTCAGGACAAACAGCTATGCCAGTTTGCACAACCATTTCAAGCCAAACAGGTTCCTTCACACATTGTTTTCACTTCCCTGACAGACTGTACCCTGTTCTAGGCAGTCTGGTTGTCCTGCCTCCTTCTCTTGCTCCCCAACCTTGCCTTTCTGGGGAACAACACATCTAAACCAGTCATCTTGGTTCTGTTTGGTGATGCTGGTGGCCTCTGTGGGACCAATGCAGAGACGATGGAGCAAATGCTACATCTATCTTTATCCCCCCTCCCCCCAAGAAAGAATGAAGGGGCTCATTAGAGAATCAGTTGCATTCCTGAACACCTTCCACAATGAGCTCACTCTAGAGAAGGAGCAGGTCACCTCAGAAGAGGAAGTCTGTTGGTTTTTGTTGGGCCACATTTGAGTCCCCTCCCTGGTTGGAGGTGGCCTACCAATGTGTGGTCCTAATGGGAGGCAGTCCTCTAGCCCACCTGTGACCCAGGCTCAGCCCAGGGGATGCTTGTGGCTTTGTCTCTCAAGGGAGAAATGGGCAACTAGAGATGACAGAGCTGTGGTAGTGGGGTCAAGGGTCTTGTTGTCATGACACCAGTAGCAGCACCTATGCTGGCGTCCTAACCAGACTGAGTGGCTGTGATTTAGGGTCTCAGCTGCCTGGCAGCCCTTGGGTATGCCCCACCCGTTTTCCTGAACCTGGTTGGCCAGGCTTCTAGTCAATTCTGCAAACCATGCAGTTCATTCTCAGCTTGAGTTAATCTGGGTGAGTTCTGCTGTTTGCAGAGGAGTGCTCACAGGTAAGTGCTCGCAGGGACCTGCAGATGGTAGGCCCCACCCTTGTACTCACTGTCTGGCTCTCCATGGTGCCCTGGTTGGTGAGGAGACCCTAGTCAGAGATGTGATGACTCTGCTAAAAGACACTGCCAGGCTCCCCCAAACCTGTGGTGCTTTCTATAGACAACAGGCCTAGTTCTCCCGGGTATGAAGTATATGTGCATGGCCAAGGAAGTGATGAGCACTACTTTCTGGGTGGAATTGGCCTTAAGCCAGTTCATAAATCACCACAGTCCCGCCCCCCCACTTTGTCACAGAGGCCAGCAACACTCCAGGTGGTGGCTACTCAGTCAGCCTGGAGGAAGGACAAGTCATGGGAGAGCTCCAAACCAACCGAAGTGATTATTGGAAAGAGCGAGCAAAAAGGAAATTTTTGTTATGTCAAGCCAGTGACAGGTTGGGGTTGTTTGTTTCTGTAGCAGAACCTTTCTGATTCCGACTGATGGCCAGGCACTGTCCTAGACCTCCTGAATCTTCATTTCCACGAGAGTCTGAGCTGAGGCATTTCTAGGTCCCACTTGTGATTTTGGTGGTCAGCTAAGTTAGGGAGCCCCACTTTGTTCTACACTGATCCTGAGGGCTGGCCCTGAATAGCCTCATAATTGAGACTGTAGTGGGTTGAATGGTGGCCCCCAAGAAGATATGTCCACATCCGAATCCCTGGAACTTGTGAATGCTACATTATTTGGAAGAACATCTTTGTGGATGATCTTGGAAGAGGAGATCACCTTGGGTTACCTAATACAATAACAAGTGTCCTTATAAAAGTGACTTCGTGGGAGATTTGAGACAAAGAGACACAGGGAGAAGGCCATGTGAAGACGGAGGCAGAGACTGGCTGAAGCCAGAAGAGGCAAGGACAGATTGTCCCCTGGAACCTCTGTGGAGCATGTGGCCCTGCTGACACCTTGCTTTCAGACTGGTGGCTTCCAGAACTGTGAGCTTACACTTCTGTTGTTGTAAGCCATCAAGTCTGTGATAGTTTGTTAGAGCTGCCATAGGACACGAATAGACTGGGTGGATGGCAGGACCCCCAGCCAGGTCTACCCTCAGGAAGCTGCATCAGAAAGGGGTTTGCTGCCCAGCTGGGCTGCCTGCTCTGGTAGAGAGGTTTGGGCAGAGATCCAGAGAGATCAGTGACCTAGTAGATAAGGAAAGGGAGGGTGTTTCAGGAAGAGGTTGGTAGGTATGGACACCAGGACAGGGACTGAGCTAGGAGTCTGGTCTCAAACGAGCAGCAGAAACTGTGCTGGGAATAGTTGAATGGGACAGGAAGGCTGGAAGGCATGGCCTTGAAAAATAAGCTGGCATTTCTTCATACTGATGTTTATAAAGTCGGATTGATAATTTGAAAAATTGCCTATAATTTTAAATTAGGCCATAACAGTTAAATTAAAAAAATATATATCTATGCCCTGACCATACATACATAGGACACAAAATATAAATTATGGATGGACTTAAGAATTATTTTTCTTATTGCTATTGCAGCTGGAAAACTTTAATAAACAAAAGAAACCCCAAATGATAGGCTTGGCCATTACATGAAAATAATAAGGAGCTACTGAATGTTCTTGAAGAAGGATGGGTGGGTGGGGTGGGATGGGGAAAAGAAAAGGTGATGAAAATAATGGCTAAGGATGGTGGTTGGGCACAGCCTGTACATAAAGAGGAGTGAAGTTGGCGTGGTGGAGGCCAGGAGACCCGCAGAAGAGCTGTGCAGCATTCCAGGGGTGAGGTGTGTGTGTGTGTGTGTGTGTGTGTGTGTGTGTGTGTGTGTGTAAGGACAGAACCACATCCAGCTCAGCAGCCTCAGGTAGCTAGCTGTCCACTCGCTGCTCACCTACACTCCACTGCCCCCTAGTGTCCAGATCGGGGAGGCCAGTCAAGCCTTTTCAGCTGCCTCCTTAGAAGTCGCTGTGCGGGCACTGTGGGAATGTGAGGAGCTCCTGGCTCTGCAGTCAGGTCAGAGGAAGCTTCCAGGGGATATGATGCTTCCGCTGAGCATGGCAGTTCTCTACAGAAGGGCTGTGACAGCCAAGGCACCGGCAATGGCACAGCAAAAGCATGATGGTTTGAGACTATATTGCATCATCAGGGCATGCAAAGTGTTTGGTAGGACCTGAGAGGAGGGCTTGGAGAGGCTGGTGAGGCTGGAGAGAGGAGCTGAGGCTGTGCCTTGACGGGAGTTTCAAATTTTGTGAGAGGACCGAAGGCATGCTGGGGCTTGAGAACTCTACATCTGAAGGCCTTTGGAGCCCTCTGATCCCATTACTATGCTCATTCCAGCCGCCCTGCAGAGCTGGAGAAGCAAGGGATCCTCACCAATTGAGAACGCTGCTGAGGGTGGAAGGGCCGTTAACTTGTGCTATGAGATAGGCACAGTGAACAGGTGACCCACAGAAATGTGACTTAGGTAATGACGGGTCTTCATACCTGCTTATTGGATGCTCTTGAGCCTAGGGACCACGCCCCCTCACTTTGGGTGAGAGTGTTTTGAATCCCAGCTTTGATCTCTCATGGTGTAGGGATCTTTGTTGCCCTGTGGCATCTCTGGGGGTTTAACATTCTCTACCTCTTAGATGTCACTAATACAAGCTGCTCGATGTTTTATTCTGACCCTCACTGGCTAGAGTTAGAGCTAATTTGTGTGAATAGGTCAGTAGCCTCTTGTTTAGCACCAACAATTGGCATATTGATTAGGTCACATCCCTAAGAACTAAACACAATTACTCTATGTCCTCATTTTAGAGATGAGAAAGCTGAGGCATAGAGAGGCAATAGGACTCACCCACAGTCACACAGCTGAGGTGATAGAACCAGGATTGGGAGGCTGACTCCCCAGGCTAGGCTCTTAACCCCTTGCTATTCCCCCCTCTTTATGCTGGTCACTCAATGATGCCCAAAACCACTTTGGGGAGCATTTTACCGTTACCTGTCCTCTATCCTATTCACCATCCTCACTCAATCTGTTTCCCACTCTGTCGAAGGTCATGAGATGGCTAATTGAATCTCAGTGAAACATGAACTCTGAAGAAAAGCACCTCTGCCTTCTCCCCTGGAGCCTTCCCTTCGTGCTCAGAGTCCCAGTGCTTGCCACAATATCTGCATTTTTCGAAGGTTCATGGGTACAGAATCCCCAGTAGGACTAATGGCCCCTGATCTGGGTAAATTTGTATCAAAAGGGGAATTGAGACAGATGAACTATTCAGTCTGTTCCTTTTCCTTGCTATCAGCATGGTCAATTAGTGTGTGTGTGTGTGTGTGTGTGTGTGTGTGTGTAACTGTGAGCTGGGAAATACTAGAGATGTGGGTCCCAGGAGCCGCCTCCTCCTCCTCTTCTGTAAGTGGGAATGGCAATAATCCCCAATATGTAAGCTTGTAAGGTGTATCACTGAGAGGATATGAGAAGTAGTTTGGAAACAGCTAAACTAATGTTCTTTTTGTTATGCTGGTTAATCCTCATCTGAGGATATTTTTTTTCCTTCGATTTTCTTAGAATAGAAGAGAAGGAGGGAGCGGGGGAGAGAGAGAGACAAAGAAACATTGACATGGGAGAGACACATTGGCTGATTGCCTCTCACACACACCCCACTGGGGCGGGGATCCTGCAATCCAGGTACTGGGAACAGAACCTGCGACCCCTTTGTCTGAGGGCTGATGCTCTAACCACTGAGAAACCAGCCAGCGCTAAACTAATATTCTTATATTGTCATTACCATCCCTGGCGTAAGTGCACAACCCTTTTCGTGCTAAGTATTTTACTAGCATTCACTACCATCTAAAATTATCAAACAAGTCGGGGGATTCACAGAAGTTACTGAAATCAGACACAGCTTCTGAGCATGTGGCACTGACAATTAGCCCAGGCATGGCGAGAGTGAGGATCTGCATGGGAAGTGATGGAAGAGAGTTATCTTGGTTTAAAACCAGTGATGAAACAGGGCTTTGCATTGTTCTGCCCGACTCAGGGCCCAGCCCATGTTCAGTCATGGTGCCTCCATGACTGGGGGCCCAGCCCGAGACCTCCCTCCTCACAGCCAATTCTGGGAAAGCCTTTGGTGGACATTGGCAGACCCAGTTCAGTCGTGGAGCAGGGGCGCTGGGTGCAAGACTACCCTTCAGGTTATATCAGCCGAGACAGGGGAAGGGGTTTCAAGCCCAACACTCCCTTACATTTGAAGAGATTTTACAGGTTTGTAGTTAACTTCCCCTCATGCCTTTAATCCTCTCAGCAAATTCAACCAATTATTATCCCGTTGTTAACTGCATAGAAAAATCACTCTGAGTTCAGAGTGATTTGCCTAAGGGCACACAGCCAGCTGATGGCCATGTTGGGCCTAGACCCCAGATGCCGGAACCAGCATCTGACCCATCTCCCCAGGACATTTGTAGGCACAGCATCCGGGGCTTGGGGCAGGAGCCAGGATAGGGCCTGGGCTAAGGCCAGTAGCTCAGTGGACCAGAGTCTGAGCCTGAAGACACATGGAAAATGTCTTAATGCATTAAAGTGGTGTCCAGTGGCAGCATACAGGAGATATGTCTCTTTTTATAGTTTGCTTGTATTGGTCAGAATTTTTGTATAAACAAGCTTTACATTTATAATCAGACAAAATAACCACATTCTTCTGCCAGGGGTGGGATGGATGGAATCTGTGTGCAGCAAGTTAGAGCTCTTTGCCCCCAGCAGCTGACCTTGTGGGCAGGCCTCCAGTCTCATAAGACCTGTGCCCCCCAGGAATCTTCTTGATGATGGTTTCGTGATTCCAGCCTCTGGCTCTCTCGGCTCAGTCACAGCAGCCCTCCTGTGCTTCTAGGGTTTCCCAGCCAACCTTTCCCCTCAGCTCCTTGGCAGAAGATGAGGGTCATGTGGCTGAGTGACTGGCATTTTCTGAATCATGGCATGGAGAGAAACGATGCACACAAACGCAGCACACAGGGCCTCTGTTTCAAGCCTAGATAACAACACAGCGTGCGAAGTGATTCATCTGGGCCAAGGGCTTCACAACTCTCATCTTCTCCAGTGACTAATGGGGCTTCTCAGACAGCGGGCAGCCCAGGCCCCGCCCAGGCCCACAGTGGAGCCCAGCGGCCCTGCCCCCCAGATCGGTGTCTGGGGATGTTACAGACGATGACTGGGACAGAGGGGAAAAAATAATTGTAAAAATGGAGGAAGGAACTAGGTAGAGAGGTGAAGAACTAGGTAGAGAGGTGCGGGGACACTGTGGTCAGGCTCTGGTGAAAACCAGGGAACAGGCTCTGACATCTCCACTCCACACCCAGAAACACACCCCAGGACCTACCAGGTGCAGGAGACACATGCTCACCAACATCAGAATGGACCTAAGAAATCATTAATGTGCTCATGGAGTCCTTACCAAATGCAGGCACGGTCTCAGTCCTTGACATGTGCTGCCCCACTTCATCCTCCCAACAGCCCTATGAGAACGTCAGTGAAGCCATTTTGTGAATGAGAAAATTCTGCACAGAAGCATAAAGTAACTTAACCGAGGCCATGCAAGCATTAGAGAGAATTCCAACCCAAACTATCAGTTCCAGAGTCTGTGTACAGAACCCCTCCTATAGGCCAGGCACCGCCCTTTAGACACATTATCTTGTTGCAGAAAGACCAAAAAACTAAGCGACACTTTGAAGAGGTGGAGAAATCAGTTTTAATAAATTAATAACGCGCGTGGTCTCCGGGGACAAAGATCCCAAATCCAGAGCAGAGCGTAGGGCCCCGAACCTTGCTTTATAGCTGCCCCTGGAGTTCATTGATTTGCAAATATACTCCCTCCCCCCAAGGCCCTGAAGGGAGAATTCTTTTCATCTACCCTCCCCGCAGATACAGGGCTCAAAAACAAGGCCCCCCGCCTTACCTACCAGGGGACAGGGCTTTGTTAACATTCCTAGCAGAACCAGCCTTCCTCCTCAATCTGACTTATTCCTCACAGCAATGATGCAAAGATTATTGTTCCCATTTTAAAGATGGGAAAATTGAGACTCAGGAAGGTTAAGTGTGTTGACCAAAGTCACACAGCTTGGTGGTGGAGTGGGGCCTCACCCAGGTCTGTCTAAATCCAAAGCTCATGCTCTTTTCTATAACATCTGTGTTCTGGTCATTTTCTGGGACAGTATTCCTCTTTTCTGAGTCCCCTGCAGTCTCACCAGGGTTTGGATTGGCTACAGCTTGTCTCAACCACAGTATCCCCTTGGTTGTTCCACACAAGGGCCTAACTTGTTGGAGAGGAAAAAGAGAGACTGTGCCCCAGAGCCAATGAGAAGAGGTCCCCCAGGTGGACTTTGAGGTTTGTGCAGGTGTCAAGAATGAAGGAGGTGAGCAGTGAAATGAGCCCTTCTGTCGCTCCCCTCCTTACCCTCAGCGTCCCCCTCCCCAGTCTTACCCCAAAGGGGAGCAGCCACTGCCACACCCTAGCCCAGCAAGGAGGGAGTTGGGCTGAAGACACTGGGACCTCACTATCCTATCTCCCAGCTGATGCCCACACTGGTGCCACTGCAGGCCAGCCTCTCTGGACCCAGAGCGAGGTGGGGAGGAAGGATGGGGAGCTGGGGGCAGATGGAAGCAGCAGGAGCATCTTCCTCGGGTCACGCAGCCAGCACAGGGCTGGGTCACCCGGCTCTCATTAACCCAAAGGAAGGGATTCCTTGCCTCCCGCCTTTCAGATCATTTCACACTGCTGAATTCCCACCAACGCCCCTGCCAAAGAGTTAACGCGCCTCTCGGTTCAGGTTGCCCACCCAGCCCCGCTGCTTGGTTTGAGCTCTGCTGATCCAAACTGGACTCCCTTTCTCCCGGAGCCAGGCATGTCTAGTAGGTGAACTGCAGCAAACAGGAACCCCCAGTATAAAATCAAACCGCGCAGCCCATGGCGAGGAGGGCTGCCTGAGTGTCCCTGTGGCTCTGGGCCCTCTCAGTCAGGGGCCCACAGCCGTGGGAAATCACGCCCTGAGTTTTCTTTTACCTGGTTGGGTTCTGACATGGAAATGCAGTGAAGATGCCCAGCCCACAGGTGGAAGAGTATGTGTTTCCCGGCCTGGCTTCAAATGGGGTCAGAGGCCCTGGGAGGGCGGGGGGAGGGGGGGAGGGGCAGGAAAGGGAGAGGAGGCAGGAGAATCTCCCGTTCCTAGTTGTATCCTAGTTGTATTTCTTGCTCAGCTTATTTATTGAGGGGGAAAGACTGCTGGGACATAAATCTATCTCTAAGACGCCCAGTGTTCGGGGCAGCCTGGGCCTCCCTGCCCTCCTGACCCTTGGTGCTCTGTAACGTTGGCAGGCCTTTCTTGGGGACAGCCTTCCTGGTGGACAGGTGAGGGTGTGAGGCTGTGGGAAGAGGAACAGGCCGCAAGAGCCTGCAGGGCCACAGCTCCCCTCCTGGGACCTGCAGACCTGTTGCTCCACATTCCTGTGGCAGGTCACTGCCATTGCAGCTCCCATCCTCCCCTCTCCCAGGGGCATCACCCCCCCCCCAATTGTGAGCTCCCCGGTGTCCGAGCTTCCCCTCTTCCTGGCCTCCCACTTAGCTCCCAGTCCCAGGCCAGACAGGCCACACCTGGCCCTGCTTTCCCAGGACAGAGGTGTCCCTCGGGATGAAGGCGAGTCTCGTGCCATACCTGGCTTGGGGCAGGCAGGTTAGTTCAGCTGGTTGAAGGGTGCAAATAGAGATCTGGGTCCTGGGACTGACTCTAAAAGGCCAATGTTATGTCCAACAGAAAAGCCCCCCAGAGCCCCTGCAGCCACCTCAGGGTGCCCAGGGACACCCACCTCATTCTTGACAAAGCCCACACAGTACCAAAGAGGGTGAGCCACACACCTCGGCCAGGCCAGCTGGGCCAGGAGAATGCCGGGCAGGCCATGCTTGGTGCCCAGGGTGGGATGGGGCACTTCACCCAGGGGGCCCCTGAGGTGGTGGTTTCAGTGGGGGTGGGTAAGAGGGCAGTGGGGCCAGGCAGCCAGCCAGGGGACCCAGAAACAAAGACATCAATTTGTGGAAGGAACCAACATGTCCCAGCCCCTAGCACATAGCAAATGTTAAAATGTAAGCAGGCATTTTCCTGGCAAATCGCATCGTAACGGGAAGAAAGAAATCCAATAATGGTCTGACTTTGCAAAGTCTATCTGAGTTGTCTTGCACATTTTCGTTGTTGTTGAAATGCCAGGCCCTCCATATTTGACGGCTGTCTCTACTCATCGTTTTTGGAAAAAACTCATCTCATCTTTGGTATAAAAAGCGATATGACGAGTTTACTCGTTTCCCGCAAACAATGTGTTAAATCAATGAGGCAGACAGGAAGGAAGGAAGGAAGGAAAGGAAGGAAGGAAGGAAAGGAAGGAAGGAAGGAAGGAAGGAAGGAAGGAAGGAAGGAAGGAAGGAAGGAAGGAAGGATGGAAGGAAGGAAGGGAGGGAGAGAGGAAGGGAGGAAGGGAGGAAGGGATGGGAAGGAAGGGAGGAAGGGAGGGAGAGGAAGGGAGGAAGGAAAAGGAAAGAAAGAAGGAAGGAAGGAAGGAGACAGGAAAAGAATGGATCAGTTTAGCTGGGTAATTCTCATCCTTGAGGGAGGAAAAGAAAAAAAAACAATCACCAATGAAGAGTATTTAATTGAATGATGTTACTGAATATAAGGTTTCAAGCTTGTGAATATTAAGCCCTTCAGGAGACTATGAGATGGCATTTGGAGAGGAGCTTTCTGTATGTGTCAGAGTCCCTGACAGGTTCTGAGTAAGCATCTCACCCCTGACCCTTGCTCCCTCCCTGGAGCTACACTAACCTAGTGGCAGAGCTTTCCACAAGGCCACCTCCCTCTCACCCACGGAGCTGGAAGCCTAGTGACCAGGCAAGGCAAAGGACCTGAGCTTCCTGTGAGGGCAGGCAGTGACTGTCAGTCTTGGAATGCAAAGTCAGCCCAGAATCCCTTCTCGGGCTCAGGCTGCACCTCTAACCCTCACATCCATTCCTCCCAGCGCAGGGAAGCCCTGTCTACTGGGAGCATGCATCAGCCATCAGCCACCCGAGGCCATTCCCCCGGGCTACGCAAGAAGGCTGCGATGTGCCTTGCGTAAAAATTGGTGCATGCATTTAAGCAAAACCAATGGACACAAAACACTGGAGGGTAGGGGAGGCAAGGGGAAGGGCAGGGGGAAAAAGAGATATATGTACTAATCTTTGTAAAGCTTTATGTAATAATAATTTTTAAAAAATTTTAAAAAATGGTTGTTAGATAAGCTTCGTTATCACGTAAACCAAGGTTATGCATTTATTGGTAGCTTCTGGGCCCCCACCCGTTGCTGTGTCTGTTGCTTCTTCAGCTGGACTTGAGGAGACAGGCAAGCAAGAATTTCTGAGGGGGGGGGGGACACTTTAGTCATATGTCAGCTCCAGGGTGAAGAAGGGGGTTCCCAACAGACCTGGGTCCTGCCCCAGATGAGAGGAACCAACACATACCAGCCCCCGGCACATAGCCTGGCTATATCCCCCACCCCTTCAGACACTGTGAAACTTCTGCAGAGCTGCTAGGGTCTCCTCCACCCCATGCCTATGTCTTAGAGCAGTGGTTCTCAACCTTCTGACCCTTTAAATACAGTTTCTCATATTGTGACCCAACCATAAAATTATTTTCGTTGCTACTTCATAACTGTAATGTTGCTACTGTTATGAATCATAATGTAAATATCTGATATGCAGGGTGGTCTTAGGTGACCCCTGTGAAAGGGTCATTCAGTCGCCAAAGGGGTCGCAACCCACAGGTTGAGAACCACTGGCTTAAAGGATGTCCTCACAGACCTCCCATTCAGTCCCGCTTCCATCCCCACCCCCATATGCCTGCACCCTTACCCCACTGCAAACACTGAGCGGGTCTGCCACCCCCTGGCTGCCTGCCTGCCAGGGCACCTATCCTCACCCTCCACCTGAGATTACCCTTGAGAGTCCCAAGAGGAGCAGAGGGGACCCCTGTTCTCAGCCTGAAGCCCTGAGCCCCGTGAGAAAGCTTGCTGGGGGGAGGGGGAGAGCTGTGGTGAGGGCTGGGCCTGGGCCCCTACAACGCCACTGTTTTGTCTGATGTGGAGTGGGCCTCTGGGACCTGAGCTCAGAACCAGCCGCCACACACAATTTCTGTGGGAAAATCGAATTCTTAATCCTGGACCCCGGCATGCAGAGGCATGGGAGGCCAAGATTGGCAGGGAATTGGTCCTGAGGGGAGGACGGAAGTCAGCCCAGAACTTGCAGTGGCTATTGGGCTGGTTTGAGGCCCTCCATGGGCACCAGCCCAGGCTGCTCCCCTTGTACCTCCAGAGCAGCCCCTTGTCACTCAGTCTGTCCTTTGCACCTTCCATCACCCCTCCAAACCAACCTACTAAAATTTGTTACCCCAAACCAACACTTGGGTCTCTTCCATGGTCTCTTGTGGACATATGCACATGGGACAGAAAGGAGGAGAGACAGCTCAGGGGACTGCTGGTGTTGGCCACTCAGTCAGTCTCTAGCCTGGCCTCTACAGGCTGGTGCCTGAGGAAGAATGGTACCTGAGGTGACAATTGAATTGCCTGATGGGACATTCTCAGCTGAGGTCACAAGATGACGCTCTGCATCTTGTTTTATTTAGCTCCTACTCTGGAAACAAGTGGCCTTTTCACGGTCTAGTTAGTGGCATGTTTTTCAAATTCTCGTGCTTTTTGTTGATTTCACAAGGGTAGCGCTGAAGTTCGTCGATGTTTCTACACACGAGCAGGCCGTGAGGTGCATTATGGGAAAAAGATGAATGTTAGATAAACTTGGCTCCGGCATGAGTTAGAGTGCTGCTGATCAGTGTTCATGAGGCAATGATGTGTATTAAATGAGGTGTCTTTAAACAGAAACACACATAAAACAAGGTTATATATTGATCAGTTAATGAAAAATTGTGGCCAGAGACTAGCGGGAACCTAACTCTGTAGGGGCAAAGATTCAGTATTTGCCAATTCATTGTTTCTGGCGATTTATTAGAACAGAACTACCACAAATAATGGGAATCAACATACATGTGAGTGCCTGGGCTCAGCTGGAAGAAGCTGACCAGGATATCCTGGGCTTAGGCTCTGGCATCTGTGGTTTTTCAAAGCTCCCCAGGCAATTCTGATGTCGGGCCAGAGTGGGAGCCTCTGCAGAGATGCCTCAGAGGGCCCAGGTGAGACCTACTGGGCCTGGACAGCCCAGGTGGTGATCTGGAAACAACGGGCAGGTGATGCGTAGCATGATATCATGAAAAGGACGTCGGCCTGACGAGATATGAGGGATGTGAAGACTCTTTGTGACTTCAGGCAATCTAATATTCAGGGCCTCAGCTTCTGTGCCCATAATGTGAAGATAGCACCTGTGTGTGGTGGGGTTTTGCTCTGATTTTTAGACACGTCTTGTATTCTTGGACACCAAGCGTCCACTGGTGTTTTTTGAGAAAGAACTCATTTCAAGAGAAAAGGTAGATAGTTTTGGCCAAGAGTAATGAGAACATATTTGGGGATGGAACAGAGGAGGGACAGCTCAGGGGACTACAGGTATTAGCCACTCAGTCCGCCTCCAGCCTGGCCCCTTCCTCAGGTGCCTGAGGAAGGCTGTGTACCCAAGAACCTTGGTGAGACTCAGGGAGCCTAAGGCCACCAGTGTGGCAACTCACATGTGGCCCTGGGTAGAGAGGCAGAACCTCCCCCTCACGGGAGGGCACCCTGCACCAGAGCTGTCTGGCTCACTGTGTGGGAACTGGTACCAGCGAGGGCAACATCCACCCCAGCTGGCCCCTCCCCTGTCCCGTGTGGCACCTGTCAAGCTTTGGAGGCCCGAGGGCAGCTGCTGCTGATGTCAAGGCAGAGAGCTGAACCCAGAGGGCAGACTCAGTTCCCCAGCTCAGGTAGGCACCTACTGGGACAGCCCCAGAGAGGACACCCCGAGGTTGAGGCTGGCACCAAGCCTGAGAAAGACTGACAGTTCCTGTTCATAGGACCATTGTTTACCCAGACTTGTGCAGCTGAGGAAATCGAGGTCCCAGATGCTTGGGAGTCAACTGAGCGGGTTGACTGCTTGGGAGGTTTTGAAGAGGCATTGAAAGGCCTGACGGCACAGAGGGTCACACCAGTCCTTTCAGCAACAGCCTGGCGGTGCCTCCTCTGTGAGCCGGAACCCGGGCATCTGCGGTGCACCTCTGCCCTGAGGCTGGCTGTAGAGGAGGGATGTCCACTGACCCAGGACAAGCTGGCCCTCCTTTCTCAGGAGAGAGCTCTAACCACCTGCCTGCAAGGCTAGAAAGACAGCTTTGGTCTCCCCTGGGCCAGGACACAGAAGGCCTCCTGAGGCCCGGAAATGATTGGGGCTTCCTGGCACTCAGGTCAGGGAAGGCTGAGCCGGGATCCTGGGGGTGGCGACTGCGGGAGAGCACCATCCCCCCTTACCCCACCCTCCACTCCCCCCCCCCACCTTACACTGGGCCAGCAAGGCAACCAAGGGAAGCTTAATAACTCCACATTAAAACTTAGAAACGGAGCGTCCTGAACAGGATGGGACTCAGCATCTGAGGTGAGGGTGCCTTGGCTAGTGCTGACATCTCTGGGTGGAGGGGCCACGGAGTTGGTTCTCCAAGTGTTGGGAAACTGCCAAGTGGGTTTGGCTGCTGCTGTGGGAGGAACTGCTGCTGGGATGGAGAAGTGCTACAGGACACAGGCAGGAGGGAGGCGCCCAGGAGCAGACTCTCCTCTCCCCTTTCCAGTCCTCTTCTAGTGCCTCCTACTGGCAGAGCCTAACAGAACAGCCGGCAAAGCCAATAGCGTTGCCCAGGGCCACCCCAGCACCACCGACAGAAGATGAGAAGGAAGACCTGTGTACCCGTGGGCTGGAGCTGGCACCTGCTCTTGTGCACATGTGCGCGCACACAAACACATAGATACACGCATAGAGATCCTCACACAGATACACACAGATCACACACAGATGTATACACATACAGATACACATACATATGCACCGATACACACAGATATACATAGATACACACAGATACACTTGCAGATGTAGTAAGGTGACCAGATTTTAACATTGGTAAAGTGGGACACCATTGACCGGGGCGGGGGGGTTCTTTTTTTTTTTTTTTTACTTAAAATATTACAAAGAGTAGTACATATGTCTCTTTTTTTTCCCCTTGACCTTCCCCCATCCTTACCTACCCCGACCGGGGGGGGTTCTTGATTAAAAATTTGGTCTATATGGAACAACAAAAATTTACATAGAATGCAAAAATAGTATTGTAATATATTTTTTAAAGTTTCAACATAAGTACAATTTACAAGTATAATTTTACAAACTATGTATAGTATTATTTTATTCTTTGGCATATTTCTCGTTTGAGTTAATTTTTTTTAGTAGATTGCTGTCGTTGTTTAAAAGGTCATGAAATTTTTCACAAGAATTTGTTAAATTATATTTCACACATAAAATGGCTTTCAAAGTCTCAACATTTAATTGTGATTTTTCTGATGTCCACACTTTATTTACCATAGAAAAAACGCGTTCAGTTGTAGCATTAGTTCCTGGTAAAGACCGCGCATTATTATTTTAATTTTAATTTTAATCCTATATTTCCTTCTAAATAATAATAATACTAACTTGTATTATTTTTCCTCTGAATTTGCCGTAACATAAGTCGTAAGTGTCACTTTCAAGGCCGGCGCTAGACTTTTTGCTGCCACTATAAAATATAAATAATATGAGTACAGTCTGCTAAATTCAAGAAAATTTATGTATTTATGAAATAAATAAATAAATTACCTAAATTATCTGAATAGCTGATTTGTAATGACATCACTTGTTTAACTAGCTTACTAGCACGCAGTACGATGTGTTTTGTCTGAGAGACAGTTACAAAATGTTTTCGTCATTGCCAATCCCAAAAAATGCCATTGTTCATTAAGTTTAAACAATGGTGGTCGAATTCTAACAACTGATCAACAATGCAAACTTTGATAAGCAGTTCTCGATAATTAGTTCGCAACAATTATTTGTTATTATTAAAGTTTAACATTATAAAATTAACAAAAATAATATAAAACTCATATCCTGGCTAAATAGCATGGCCGCCAAAAACCGTATATTCCCTTCCTATTCTCCTGCCGTTCCCAACTTGTCGTGCATTCTTTCCAAAAATCGGGACTTTTTTAAAACGTCACAGGACGAGGGACAAATTGTTAAAAATCAGGACTGTCCCACCAAAAGCGGGACGTTTGATCACCTTAAGATATAGACACAAATACACACACAGAGACACACACACAGATACACACATGGAGAGATAAATACACACATACAGGTATACACACACACTAGAACCACAAAGCGACTGGATAGTGTCCTGCCCCTTGGGTGTCAGTCAGAGCTAAGCCAGCAAAACTCATGTCCTGACTGGCAGGCACTTCACTGATTCTGAACCTCCAGCCCCTGGACCCCATGAACCTCCAAAACAGCTCCTGGTTTGTGACCCTTCTGTCCAAAGGAAGTTCAGAATTCTCCATCTCTGGGTGGCCATGTGGGCATGTGAAGGAAGACACATCAACAGTGCTGGCCCCACTGTCCTGCAGGAGAGTCCCAGGGGCTCAGGGGAGCAAGCTCTGCATCACATCACTCCGCACACGGGAAACACAGTGGGACTCCTTGACTAGCAGGAGGTTCGCGCTAAACAACGCTCTTTGGGCCTCTGTTAAATGTCACCTCCTCGGAGAGATCCTCTCACCCACTCTGTCTGCTTGGGCCCCTTTCTCACCCCATTGCTCTCCATCGCTGTGTTGTCACTTCCCTCAGAGCACAGGTCATGGTGTGCAATTCTGTTTTCTTCTGGTTGCCTGTCTTCTCCCCTAGATAGACTCACAAGGGCAGGGCCATCCCAGTTCCTTCCCCACGATACACTCAGGATCTGGCCCAGAGCCTGGCACCTGGTAGAGTGATGAGAGTAGGGTTTGTCAGATAATCAACTTAAAAATACCTAACAGTTCTAGATGAGGTGCGATAGACTGAAGGATGGTGGCTGTCTCCATGTGTGGTGGGTGTGGCATAAAGAGAAGAATGTTATGGAAGGCGGCCGCTCTGCTCTCTGACAAACCATACCCTGATCAAGAGGATGGCGGGCACCCTTGGGGCATGTCTGCAGCGCTGTGGTCTTAACCTAGGCTTCTCCTCACAGCTTCACTTCCTGACCCTCTGAAGACATTGGGCTCACAGAACACTAGAACTAGTGGGACCCATAGGTTCCATCACAACCGCCTGGGGACATTGAAGACACCAGTCTGCGGACCCCACCACTCGTTTCCGATTCTTTTAGGCCTATAATTCAGTATAGCCCTAGTGGGTCTCCAGAAACTCAAGCTTAAGCCCTGACTCGACCACATGCTGTGTGAACCTGAGAAAGTTAATTAACCTCTCAGTACCTCGATTTCTCCACCCGTAGATGGAAATAACAACATCCCAACCTAAGAGGTTTGTTGTGAGGATCAAAGTCAACCCTGTGCCTAAAGCTCTTGGTGCAATGCTGGACTCAGAGTAAATACTGAATAAAGGTAGCTATTATTGTCGTTATTATCTCACCGCTAGTTAGCGGCTGACATGGGGTGAGCATCCAAGTCTCCTGATCCTGGATCCAGTGTTCTTTCCAACACGTCACTCTGCATGTGTACACAGCCTTCCAGACTCAGTCCTTGGCAGAGAGAATACATGGCCGCTGCCCTGAGACCTTCCATCAAACCGTATGGTAGAGAGCTGAGACCCGAAAGCAGCACTGAGCCCTGAAGCACAGGTGACTGGAGGAAGAGGAGTTGAGCAGTGCCACCTTTGGGTCCTTCGGGAAGCCCTCTGGCTGCTACTGTTAGTGTTTCTTTAGGGAACTATTGGGAACCAAAAATAGAAGTTCTTAGGGGAGCTTAATCTAACTCTGGGCTTTCCAAAACAGCCTCTGGAGAATTCCAGGCATCAACCACCAGGGGGCACTATCGTCGCGTGAAAGTGGTTGCTGATGCACCCAAAGTGGTCAGATGTTTCCGTGAAAATCCCAGCCCCCTTCAGCAACCTCGTGGCCCAACCTTGTCCTGTTCAGAACTCCGTGGCTGAACCCGCGGATCACCAGCTCCTGGTCCTAGGGAAACCTCTTGTAATTCAACCCCTGCTCTCCTTCTTGGGACCCTTAAGAACAGGGAGAGTTTTTGCATTTATTTTTCTGCATTTATTTTCCTGGCTTCTCCGCCGCCTACCCCCCACCCCTACCCCACCCCCACCCCCCATCCCTCCTCTAGGACCTAGCACAGTGCTGGATACATGGTAGACTTGCAGTACCCACCTGGTTGGTTGGTGGATGGATATGTGAAATCCAGTGTAACTGATAAATTGTGGAAAGGAAACTGCCTGAGCTTTGAGGGAATGGTAAGAGTGTGGAGTAACAGAGAGAGGGTTATGGCTGATGGTTAGGGAGAGGGTCGTGACTAAATGGGAAAGAGGAAGTGAGAGGCTCAAACAGAAAGGCAATAGTTGTATTTCAGGGCCCCAGGTAGTGAAAGGCTGCCTAATGCTGAGTCATCTTTCCCTGGGTGGCAGCACCAGGAACATGGGGCAGGTGGGCCCAAGCAGTCCCCAGCCATTGCTCAGCTGTCCTCCAGCTGTGCGCCACTAGCCCCATGGCCATTCTTCTCTTCTCCTGTCCATCAGGCTGTGAGCTCCCACAGTGGACCTGGATCACACTGCCTTCCTTCACACGTCCTTAGTCTAAGAGAACTTTTTTCAAGAGAAGGCCAGGAATGTGAGAGTTTGCCACAGCCCAGCATCCTGCACCCTAATTCCTGCCCTGGGGTGGGCCTCCCCAGCAGACTGGATCTTCGGGTATAATGAGCAGACTGGAAAGAGCACGGGATGGAATGAGATGTGCGTGGGTCCCAGCTCTAGGACCTATTAGTCATGAGAGGTAGTGTTACCCCTCCTTCCTGAGACCCCGTTTGTCATCTGTAAAATGTTCATACTCCCTTGTCCAGGATCAAACGAAAGAGCAAACTCTGAGTGTTGGCCCATGGCTCAGGCCTAGTGCAATGAAGTGCCGCCATCAAAAGTGTCATTGACACAGCAGTGGGCATGGACAAGGGGCCCACTGGGCCACAGCAACACCAACTAATGGGCTGAGTGGGTAGAGGATGCAGGAAGCAGGTGCAGCTGGGTGGGACGAGTACAGGGTGGGCTTGCTCACAGCCAAGAAGATACAGCAAATTGAATATCCCTGGAGAGGAGAGGAGAGGGAAGCCAAAGTCTCGCTCACCAACAAGACAGCAAGAGCATGAGTAACCAGGCCAGCTCCACATAGGACCACCCCCACCCGCCAACACCCACTGGGCCCTGGGCTTCCACTCTGGGACACAGGACTCCGCAGGTCTCACTCCAGGCTCTGCATTCGAGCTCCCTCTCAGCCGCTGGGTTTTCCCTGTCTTGGTTCCGAGAGCCCCGCTTCCCTCATTCTGCAGCTCCCTCTGCCTCACCTGTTGGCAATGCTTTTCAGTTCTCCTCCCCCAGCGCCCTTCACAGCTCCTGCCCCCAGGGGCCTCCAGATTGGCCTGGGAGCACCAGCCCTTTCCTGCTCCCGGAGGGGAGTCGTGGTGGTGACCAGAGCAGGGTCTCGGGGGGCCTACACTGAGCCGAGGGGGAGGGTTGGAAGAACAAGGCCCTGGGCCTGGCTAGAAGGTGGAGCTGGGCCCAGTGCCAGGGCACTGAAGACCTGGGCAGAGGCCCAGACAGCCCAGGTGAGGTCTGGACAGGCCTGGCACAATGGGCACACCTGATACGAGGCCAAGTCTCTGCATCAAGGCTGAGTCTCGGGAGGGTGGACCCTGGAGTGAAGCCCTGGACTGGGCCAGGCAGTCAGAGGAGGACTTCAGCGACCCCACAGGGAGGGGACGGGCAGCCACGCAGGGACTGGCAGAGATGAAGTCTGAGCAGGCTTCAGAGGTGGTCTGCAGGAAGCCATGAGAGGAGAGGCAGCTCAGACAGCCCCTGCCTGGACGGATGGGATGGGATGGGATGGGATGGGACAGGATGGGATAGGATAGTTACCTTTGGGGGAGGGTTTTCTTTCTTCCCAGCCTCAGGCTTTCCCAGACTGTCCATGCTGGTTACCATCTGCTGTGGTGGTTGCTAGGGAAACCACTTACTATTTTTATATGTTCCCCACATGACAAGGCTGTGGAGAGGCTCAGGTGTGGTAGGTCCAGGAGTGATCCTGAAAGTGATGCCCAGCAGGCTGGGCTGGAGACCTTGGCTGGAGGTTGGCAGCTGTTCTGATGCCCCAGGAAGGGGTCTGGGATTCAGACCCACATCCCTGAGTATGGATGGGAGGAGATCACCAGAGGGAGGGGTGACCTGGGTGTGACAGTGCATTCATTCATTCATTCTGTCAGTCAGTCAGTCAGTCAAACACAGGAGGTGCTGGGCATTGTGCTAGGTTGGCTCAGGACGAGGGGTTTCCTGGGATGCAGGACTTCAGTGTAGAACCTGGAAAGTCCAGAAAGGTTGGCCATTTACATGAGGCTCTCCTGTTTCAAGAAGACAGGCTCATAAGTAGGCAATTACAACAAAGTGGGTAAGTGTAAGCTGCCGGGGACTCCAGAGGTGGGGAAGGCTTCCTGGCAGAGGTACATCTGGACTGCATCTTGTAAGGAGGAAATGTAATTCTTTAAAGCAAAAAGCAAAAAAAAAAAAAAACAATGACAAGCAGCCTCGGAAGCAGGGCTGACAGGCAGCAATCTGTGGGCTCCAGGATCTGTTTCTTCCTCTGGGTCCTGCAGATGCACAATGATGTAAACCCCCCGGCCAGCCTGTGTCTCTCCCTTGAGCTGCACTGCCCTGTGTGGAGCCTGTTTGGGCTGCCTGGGTTTCTGTGTGCTTGGTCCTGGTCAAGGCTGACGTGGGGTCTCCACACGAGACTCTCATTCAGAAAAGACCCTTACTGAGGTGCAGGAGGCCTCTGAAGTGCAGGGCAGAGAATGGGCAGAGCTCAAGGTCCTGGAGGAAGGAGTGGGGAGTGGGGAAACAGTGGTCCTGGGCCACTCTCAGGTCCTGACGGTGGAGACCTTGCCCCTCTGCAGAGATGGGCCCTAGGGAATGGAGTCCTAGCCCACACGTTGCTTCGTGATGCAAGAAATGGGTGGCACATACGTGAGTCATCTCTTGAGTGTTCTGAGGACTTATAACCATTTGTATTCATTTCTACGTCATTTGGGGCAAAAAGTCCCAGTGAGGACTACCTCGGCCGCATGAACAATTTTAGCCTGAATTCCAAGACAAAGAATTCTGCTTAATATAAGGTGACCAGATTTTAACATTGGTAAAGCGGGACACCATTGACCGCTTGGCCGCCAAAAACCGTATATTCCTTTCCCTTTCTCCCGCCGTTCCCTAGCTTGTCGTGCATTCTTTCCAAAAATCGGGACTTTTTTAAAATGCCGCGGGACGCAGGACAAATTGTTAAAAATCAGGACTGTCCTGCCCAAAGCGGGACGTCTGGTCACCTTAGCTTAATAAGTTCCAGGCCCATTAGTCTTGGATGGCATCAAGCTCCCAGCTCCCAGGAATTCACCGTTAGCGTCTCTAGTCTAGACTCACTAAAGAGTAAAGCAGAGGTCAAACCTGGTCCTCAGAAAGTTCTCCCAAGGGGACGGGTGAGGCAAAAGGCGGCCTTTCTCCAAGTACTTCTGGGCCCATCTGTATCACAGTCTCCTGGGAGCTCATTAAAAATGCAGTTCCAAGCCCTGGTCACTGAGGCTCAGTTGGTTGAGCATGTCCCATGCACCAAAAGGTCACCGGTTTGATTCCTGGTCAGGGCCCATGCCCGTGTTGCAGGCTCAATCCCCAGTAGGGGGTGTGCAGGAGGCAGCTGATAGATGTTTCTCTCTCTTCCTCATCCTTCTTGTCTAAAATCAATAAAAAAACCTTTTTTAAAAAAAAATGAAACTTGCAGGCCATGTTCTAGAACTACCTGGGGCCTGGCATCAGCATTCTGACTAGTCACCCTAGGAGAGTCTGCTGCTTAATATACAAATTCTCTTTTGGGGGTAGCTGCTATTTATCTTAATGAAAGACTAAGTTTTTGTGTCAAAGAAATTCATCTCTACTGTAAAATCTCCAGGATGAGTCTGTAACATAGGGATCGTCAACCTCAGCACATCTGACATTTTGGACCAGATAACTGCTTATCATGGAGGACTGTCCTGTGCATTTGTAGGATGTTCCGCAACATCCTGGGCACCAGAGACCAGTTGTGACAACCACAAATTGAAAAATATCTCTGGACTTGAGCAAATGTCCATGAAAGGGGAAAATCCTCCTTCAAAAGGGATTTCCTCATGAAATCAGACCCAAGTCTAGTGTGTTGGAGGTCCTTCGCTGTCCTTGGAATGACCTCCAGGCCAGGCTCTGCCCACACTGGACCCCAGCCCTCCTCACCACTTTCCAGCTACACATGGGGCTGAAGCCAGGTCACTCTCTCCTGGCCAAGGATGGGAACCAGACCCTTTACTACCTCCCTCTTCCTTTCTCCATCTGTCCACCTAACACTCAGCTCTCAACCCCCTGCTGCCCAGCCCCTCACAGGCAGGGGAGACAGACAGCAGGAAGCTCCCCCTTATAAGTGGAGCTGATGAGGCTCCAAGGAGAGGGCACATGTGGAAAAATTCTTTAGTGAAAATAAGTTTATTTCTGTGCTTGTTCTAAAGCAAACATGGTCACAGTAAGAAATGTGGCAAGTACAGACAAAAATAAAGAAGAAATGAAAGGTACTGGTTAATTCAGCCACCCAGAGGGACCCTGACAAAGCTGTCATTACCACCCAGGCTGGCGTGTGGGCAAGAAACCCAGGTGCACAGGGCACGTGACCCAGGACAGTAAAGGCATTCGGCACTCCCGGTCAGACGTCTGCTTTAATCAGACCCAGGTGACAGAGAGCCAAGCGTCTCTCGGCCTCACCCTCCCAAGAACCTGTTCCTACAGACAGAACATCAGAGCTCGTCCTTTATGTCAAAATGGGGCTGGTCTTCTGGCTTGAAGTCCAGGTTGGGGCTGCCGTCCTCATTGAGGATTCTTCGGGCTGTGTAGCCGACGATGGGATATTTGGCTTTGTACACTTTGGTGAAGATGTCATCCAGGCCTTTCAGCTCCTCGTCCGTGAGGCCCGTCTTGGGGAAAAAAACCCAAGAAACGGGGGTGAGGGGGTGGGAATGAGGGAATCATGCTTGGCACAGCCTCTTGCCAACCCAGCCCTACTCTCCCCACACCCCTCGTGCAAGAGAAAAAAACACCTCAACAAACCAAATAATGGACGACCGACTTTGTAAGAGACAACCTGAGGGGTGGGGAGTGATGTGCTGGGGAGGGGGGCGCAATGGCTTCATTGTGTTTTGCTGTTCGAGACTGATGTAAGAATTCAGGACTCCAGAGGACACCCAGCCTGGGACAGGATGCGTGGGGCGGGGGTGGGGGGTGCTCTGGTTCATTCCATGGCTCCCTACGTTCTCCCATCATAGATTTATACACCCTCCTAAGTTCTTAATTTGTTTCTGTAATGTGGCGATTCAAGAGTCTGACTCATCAAAGCACAGCTGAATGAAGGCCAGGCTTTCTGTTGGGATTACACAGGCACTGAGGTGGTTTCAGTTCATGCTTTCTTCTCCTTCACAGAAATGTGAGCGTAGGGGAGACTCAGCTTCTTAACACCTGCCCCCTCTCCCCCAATCTCCTGAGCTACTGAGGGTGGCCTGGGGAGTGGGTCACAGAGACTAACAGCAAATCTGAAGGAGGCAGGGGTGGCAGTGCAGACTGTCAGGGCTGGGGCTGCCAACTCCAGCTGGGGCTGCCAACTCCAGCTGGAGCTCCCTGAACGTGATCACAAGTTCACGAGTTTGGACTTGACCCTGGGGAGCCATGGAAGGTTTCTGACCAGTGGTGGCACCGTAGGATACCTACTTTAAGAAAACATTTGGCCGCCACACCAAGTGCACTGGAATGCAGCCTAGTTAGGAAGCTTTGCTATTGTAAAAAGAAAGAAAGAAAAGCAGGCCATGGCTCAGGGGGTGGGACATTAGACAAAGGCTCAGAATCTGGCTCACAGTGTCGTGGGTGAGGTCTGCAGGATCCAGGGACATCTTGGCGACTCCTCTGGTGGAGTCCTTCCCGGCCAAGGCATTGTAAGGGGCTCCTCGTCCATAAAACTCTGAAGTGGGGAGGAAGGAGCGGGATGTGAGTGTGGATGTGCATGCAGAGCAGCCAGGAGGCTGCATGTGGAATGGCCGGAGGGGCTGGGGGGCTGAGGTCCAACCCGATGCTAAGAAAGGCTCCAGGCCTGAGGCAGTAACCCCCAGCCATCAGTTTGGATTCTAGTAATTAGTATATGGAATGAGTCGCACATTGCTGGGCTGAGATACAAAAATAATCTCTTAAAATATTTAAAATTCAAGCAAGAAAAATGTTTAGTTTTCTTAAATGTTGGGAGAACCACCCCAGCCGGTTGCTCAGTGGTTAGAGCGTCAGCCCATAAACCAAAAGGTCTGTTTGATTCCTGGTCAATGTTTCTCTGCCCTCTCCCTCCCCTTCACTCTCTAAAAAAATTAATGGAAAAATATCCTTGGGTGAGGATTTTTTTTAAAGTTGGTAGAATCTAAGTTTCTTGCCATTCAACATCCTTTGTTCGGTATCAGACAATGAACCATGACAAAACTGCTTCCATAGCATTTGTAGTTGTCAGTTGGGAAACTATGAAATGGCATTAAAATGTTCTATGATCCCAACTCTGTATAACATTTTTCCTCTCACTGCTTCAACTAGGGTAAATCATCAAATATGGATTTGATTCCACAGGAAATGGGAGCCAGGGCAGGAGATTGACATTATTAGGAAAAATCTGTCCAACACTGACAAAGATTGTTCCCTCCATCTGGGGGCAAAGGACTTGCCCCACGTTCCCTCCCTCTCCTCACCCCTCCAGGGCCCATCCTGCCGAGTTCCCCAGAAATAAGGACTTAGAAAGTCAAGCCGCTTACCCTTCCCAGAAGTGACATCAAACACCACGCCCTTCACCGCCATGTAGATGGGCTGATCTTCCTAGAAAGCAGGAGAGAAGCTGTGAGAAGGAGGCGAAGAGCACAGATTTTCCAGCTCAAGTTAGTAAAACCTCTTCCCTCCTGGGCTGTGCAGAGAGCAGTGGGTAGAGTCACAAAGTAGCTTCCATAAGCATCCTCCGTGAGCTCGCCCCTACCTGCACAATGAACTTAGAAGAGTTAGAAATATTACAAGTCCATGGCTATACCATTCTTTTTTTTTTTTTTTTAATCAGGAACTGAAGTAACTCCATGTAGACAAAAATTCAAAAGAATATTAAATGACAAATTATGTAAATCGTTCTAAATTTTCTTTCATTTTCGGGAAAGAAAATGAAAATGCACATACATGGACATAATCAGTGTAAATTATCTATTTCATGTTTTGCTTCTTTTTAAAAATATTTTTTATTGATTTCAGAGAGGAAGGGAGAGGGAGAGAGAAATAGAAAGATCAATGATCAAAGAGAATCATGGATCGGCTGCCTCCTGCACATCCCACACTGGGGATTGAGCCTGCAACCGGGGCATGTGCCCTGAATGAGAATCAAACCATGACCTCCTGGTTCACAGGTCAACACTGAGCCACGACGGCTGAGCATGTTTTGCTTCTTACAGGTGACATTACTTCATAGAAACATTTCCATGTATTGAAATAACCAAAATGGCTGCCCCTTAAACAGCTGTATTTCATATTAGTGATACTGTGTACCTGTTTGTTTAGCTATTCTTCTACTTTGGGTATTTGGGTTGTTTCCGATTTATTAGAACTGTCAACAGCAGCATTATGAATATCTTTCTATTGAGTTACTTTCTAATTTGGTGAGTTATTTCAATATGTGGAATTCCTGGGCCAAAGAATATGAACATAATCGCCTTTTATATTTTACCAGTTTGTCCTTCAAAACACAATTTACCATGCTAGCAAAATATAAGTAATGCTGTTTCCCCACAGTTCTGAGAAATTCTATACTTTATTTTTTGTTATATTCCTGGGTATACAATGTTATCTTAATTTCCTCCAAAGGAGAATAACACAAGAGCAGATGGTGCGATTTTCTAGCCCCCATGAAGTCGGGTCAGATTGGGGTGACTGGCAGTTCTCGGACACCCAGGTCCTGGTCTTTCCTTTGTCTGAACCCTGTCCAGGGACAGCAGTCAGGTGGCTCACAGGCCAGGGTGAGGGTGGCAGTCACAGCTGGGTATATAAGAATTTCAAAATCTCCAAAAACATGCTGCTTGGCCTTCTCTGGGGTTCTTGCCTTCATGGAGCTTGAGGTCAAGTGTTTTCATGACCACAGGTAACAGACAGAGAACCTGGGGCTCAGAGAAGTTAAGCAACCAGGCCAAGGCAACACGCCTCACTGTCACATAACTTCTGAGGCCTCCGTTTCTCTAGCTGTTACATGGGAATAACACCTACTGGCCTACAGACGCTGAAGGGAAGGGTGTACAGAAGTCCAGTAAAGGGTGGTGCTGTTATTTCCTAATGAGCTCCTACAAAGAGTCCACAGAATTGCTGTTGACTTGGTTCCGAGGCTCCAGGTTCCAGAACGCTTGCTCTACCTCATCTTGTTCTAAATGGCACAACTTACCCAGCTGGCGGACTGCATTTTTCTTTGGGATGATTTTCTGCCTCTCCTTCAACGTGATTGCTTACCCTTTGTTTCCCGCTCAAGCTTCCCTCTCTCCTTTCCTCAGTTAAGTTTCAACCAATTACATCAGCTGAAAAAACCAAAGATTTTTTCCCCTCAGTCCCCATCCTGCAGCCCCTGGTAATGCTGCGTGTACCCTCCACACTGAACTCTCTCTTCTTGGATTCTGCGCTGGGGCCCCTCCAGATCTCTCCCACATCTGGAGATTCACTAGTAGGACTGACTCAGCATAAGGCTGTACTCAGAGGGGGTTACAGCGATGTGGTCAGAACCCACAGCCCAGCACAAGAGAAAAGGACATGGGGTCTAGAGCAGCGATTTTCAGCCTCAAGGGCACAGGCGCAAGGAACAGGTTTGAAGAGTCAGCTGCAGGAGAGGCCTGGGACACAGGGGCGGGAAAACCAAGTGCAGGGAAAGAAAGCCTGGGCGAGCCCCAATTCCCGCCGGACCCCGAGCAGGCTCAGCTTCCCTCCCTCCCTCCCTCCTCTGCCACTCCCCCCAAATTCTGAGGCTCCTTACAGACCATCAGCCACAGTGCGTCTCTAGGGGGCAGCTCGAGGGAAGAAAGCGGACAGCGTTTAGTGAAGGGGAAGCTGGGCGCATCGCTTGCTGAGGACTCCCCCTTAACCCTGGGCGCCTTCGGGGTCTGGAGAGGAGGCCGGGAGGCCAGGCGCCCAGCTCCAAACCCGGGCTCCGGGAGGGGGCGCCCGCCGCGGCCCAGGCCTTCCCGACGGTGTGGGCGGCCTCCGGGGCCCGGGCCCCCGCGCCTGGGCCCGAGCTCCCCGCGTACCTCCTCCCCGCCGTAGTGGGCCAGCTCCTCCTCCGTGAAGAGCCGCACCGGGGGCCCCCGCTCGGCCGGGCGCGGCGTCTGCCCGGCCCGGACTGCGGGCAGCCCCGGGGCCAGCGCCAGGGCCAGGGCCAGGGCCAACCCGAGTCGCAGCCAGGGGCCCGCCATGCTGTGCACGCCGAGCTGGGCCAGGGACTCGGGTGGCGAGGTCCGCGCGCTCCGGGCCGCCCCGCGCGCTCCCGCCCCGCGCGCTCCCGCCCGCAGCCCGCAGCCCCGGGCAGGAGTCAGCCTGTGGGCGCCGCTGCAAACAAACTAGGATTGCAACCCAGCGCTCCTGCCTCCAAAGTGCGGGCTGAAAAGGGAGCCAAACAGCGACGTAGCGCAGTGGTTGCTGATGGGGTGCATCGATGCCACAGACCAACTTTCCAGCGCCAGGAAAGGTATGCAGGGGCGAGCAAAAGGAGGTTTGCAGTTGTTCGTCTGGAAAAACGATTTGCGTGCTCACAACTGTGAACCTACTTTTGCCGACCCTTGTATTTACCAACTAGAACTTCCCCTTTATTATGCCACTTGTACTTTGGGCTGATTCTTTTTCTTCTTCCCAGCTGTGTTTAGATTTCGGGTCCCCAAGGAGGTTTTTGCAAAGGGTAAGGCACGGCTACAGAAATGCACGGAGATGATAATAACCAACATTTGCGCAAGGCTTCCTCCATGAATTTATTTAGCACTCACTTTGTGATGTCCTTGGGTTCATAGCCCCTGACAGGACTGATCCATGTCCACATGGAGCTTACATTCTCGGGGCAGATAGACAAGAAGTAGGATACATACGTAGTATGTTAGATGGCAACAAATATGGGATGTGTCGGGGGATTAAGCAGGGAGCATCGGGAATTGCAACTTGAAATTGGTTGAGCAGGGAATGCCCACTGAGAGGATGGTATTTGTGTAAAAATCTAAGGGGAGGAGGTGTTCTAGAGGGGAGAGGCATCCCTGGTAAGGGCAGTCACAGCCATGGGCATGCGCATAAATGCTGAGGAAGCAGCATGCCCTGCCTGATGGAGGAACAGCAGGGAGGGAAGAGGGGTTAGGAGGTCAGGGGGTGAGGGAGTCAAGAGGACGGAGGAGAAGGGGGCAGATCTCAGGGGGCCTCACAGCTTATTTTTAAAAGACTTTGGCTTTTACACTGAGTGAACGGAGCACAGGAATTAGTTACAATGTTCACGGAATGACTCTGGTTGTTGTGTTGACAACAGGCTGAAGCAAAGCTACCAAAATGACCCAGGCAAGGGATCTTGGTGGCTTAGACCAGTGTGGTAGCAAGGGAGGTGGGGGAAAGTGGTTGAATTGTCATGTGTTTAGAAGGTGCGGCCAATAGGATTTGCTGCCGGATGAGACGTGAGGCCTGAGTGGCAGTGAGGAGTCAAGGATGACCCTGAGGGGTTTGGTCTGGGCAACGGAAGGGATGCAGTTGCCACTCACAGTATGAGTGATGGCAAGAGGAACTAGTTTGGGGAGAGATCAAGATCAGACTGTTCAGTTAGAGACACGTAGATATCTAAGTGGGAATATCAAACTAAGTAGAGACACTTAGATATCTAAGTGGAAGTATCCGTGGGCTGTATGGGTCTGGAATTGGGGGCTAGAGTTGCAAATCATTGGCATGTAGATTGTATGTAAAGCCACAGAATGACAGGTTGTCAGGGAAGTACACATGCATAGGGAGAAGGAGGGGACTGAGTTCTTGGGATCTGCCAACATTTTGTGGTCGGGAGAACTGGCAAAGGAGACCCGTGCAGGGTTTGCTGTGTGACAAAGACTAGTTCAGCACTTTTACACGTATCAACTCATGCCTTCCCCACTATAACTCTATGCGATAAGAACTATCGCCCATTTTACAGATGATGAAACTGAAGCCAGAGACCCTAATACCTTGCTCAAGGTCACACAGTAGGTCACAGAGCCAAGACTCGATGGAGTGCAGGCCCTGTATCCCAGGGTCTGTTCCCAACCACCAGGCGACAACCACTCCCCCTCCCCCCTGCTGGGACTGCACCAGGTTTTCTTATTCAACAGAATGGGCCTCTCCTGCACAGCGGCCTCAAAGGTCTGCGCACGAAACACTGAATCTCAATGTCCACATGACTAACAGGCCGGCTGCCTCCCTGATTACATTGTGTTGAAGCTAAGAACGGAAATGGACGTGAAAGGTGGTGTGAGCTGCAGTATATATGTCCCGCTGGGCCACAGGAACTCCAGGCTAGAAGAAGCCCTTCTAAACCTTCGAATAGAATATTCTCCCCTGTCTGATACATCCTGTGCCCTGATAACATCCTGCATCATGCTGTGCTACTTCTCTGCTCAAGCCCTCTCTCTCTCTGCAGTCCTACTTGTTAGGAACCCCTTTGAGCCCCAAGATATTCACTGTAATTCCTATTGATCAGATCTAGCTTTCCCCTCCCGAAGATGCTGAGTACAAGTCTATAAAGTCATAGC
>PVJC01003522.1:0-69742 GCA_004026665.1 Murina feae
CTCCTGTGTGTGTCTACCTGCCGGGGGCCTGCCCTAGGCACACCGTGGAGGCTTGGAGCAGGCACCCCCTCTATGTTGATCTCTCAGACTCTTGCCCTCCCCTGCATGTTGTTCTCTTTTTTGAGCGTGACCAGGGCTGGGTGCGGCCTGCCTCCCAAGCTTGCCTACTGCCCATCTTGATCCAGCCACCAGAAAGCAGGGAAAACCCCGCCTTGTGGTCAGGCCAGCCTTTTCCTGCTCCCTGATTTCCAGAAGGGGTCTGGGGAGCCGCCAAGCAGGCCGCCGACTCTTTCCCATTCACCCGTCCCCTGCTGCCTTCCTTTCCCACTTCCCGGTGCCGCCAAGGGGTCTGGGGAGCTGCCAAGCAGGACCCCGGCCCCTGCAGCCTTGCTTTCCCGCTCCCCGGTGCCCCGCAAAGGGCCTGGGCAGCCACCAAGCAGGCCGAGACCCCCCCTGCCGCCTCTTACCCGCTTCCCGGTGCCCTCCAACCCTGCTGCCTCTTTCCCATCACGGATCCTGGGTCCTGCGCTGTCCCGCCCTGCAGCCGCTCTGTGCACTCGGGAGGTCCCTCAGCCCGGCCTGTGCCCTCTCACAGTCTGGGACCCTTCGGGTGATGTCCACCTGCTGGCGTGCCTGACCAGCCTGGGTGAGGGGCTTTAAGGCTGCCCACAGCTCCCATTGCCCAACGTCCCAGCAAGGCTGGCTGGACGCAGGTTCCTGGAATTTTTCTCCTATAATTGATGCTGTTCCTTGAAGGCCTGGGGTTATCTTCTATAATTGATACACTGTTCCTTTAAGGCGGCCTTCTAACTAAGGAAGCCTCCTCTGCTTCACCTCACAGCGTCTATAATGAAACAATTGTTACTTTTACTGGTTAGGCCGGAGCTGCTCTTTCCTTCAGCTCCAGAGGATTCTATGATTGTTACATTGTGTTTCCCTAGAGGAAGTTTAAGCGGAGCTGAGCTGAGCGGGCGAAGCTTCACTTTCGCTCCTGCCGCAATGGAAAGGGCTGTTTACTCAGGTCCGTGAGTGGCGGCCGCCATGTTGGCTGGGCTAATTTGCATACAGCCGCTCTGACTGGCTGGTGGGCGTGGCTTACCCTGTCTCAGAGAAACGGTTAATTTTAATATTTCGCTTTTATAGAGTAGATGTAGTAATATTTTCCTAGCCAAACACACAAAAGGTGGAGCCCCAAAAAGTAGAAGTAATAATGTACCACTTAATTTTGTGTAATCATGGAGAGAATCCAGTGCTAGGTCATTAAAATAATAAGATAATAATTTAGCTGTTTATAAAATGTATTCAAAGGCTGTGAAGATGACAGTGAGAGGAATTTTAGAGACTGGACAGGGAGTTTTAGGGAAAGGGGTGGAGGGGGGTGTCCATGGGAGAGGAATACATATGTGAAGGGCACAGATAGATCCAAGATGCCAGAATGTTTATCTTACTTTCATGGAGGATAGAGAAATGTCACAAGATATGGCAAAGAGGGCTACACACATTCACAGAGGACAGAGGAATGTTGCAAGATCAGGGGGAGAGACAAAAGGCACCCTGTGTGCTTTGGACTTTGAAAGTGACACTCTGCAGAAGAATGGCCCATTAGGAAAGCATGTGGGTCATAAATTAAGGAAGGGTCCAATCAGAAAGGGTCCTGAAGAGACCAAGAGCTGAATCAGGAGACAAAGAAACCCAAGAGAACTTAGATGTTTTCCCACTTTAGAGAGAGAGACAGAGCAGGCTTTTCCCATTTGGGGACCTTCTCCAAGAGGAGTTTATATATGCTTCCAAAAAACTTCCACATTTTTACTAAAGAAGCCTTTTAGTCCGCAAATTTATTCGTCAAACATCGTAGGGGAAGAACCCACAAGGGGAAATTAGCTGGAGAACCCCCACGTATCAGCAGTAAATGCCAAAAACCTTCTTATATGACTTGACAGGTTAGGCATCATGATGACATTCAGTAAAAACTCTCGCGATTAATCACAATGTGCGACTAGTCTTGATCACCACCATCCTGTCCTCAAATTATATCATCCTCACTCTTCCTTCTTTTCTACACAAAGACAGGCAAAACGGAACAAACAGGTTTTGTTATCTTTATTTCAGTTAGTGATTTGCAAATACCTGTGCCTAGAATCATGGTAAGAATAAAGAACTCAGATTTCCAACTCTCACCATGGACTTTCTTGGGTGGAATCCCCAGTGCTGGGGCCACGGCTGGATACCTGTCATTTCTAAAGATCTTTAAGGAGAATTGTACGTGCAGATACATTATCTGTATACATTATCTGGTGCGGGATACATTATCAGCGCAATGTAGTATTCTGGTTATCTATTAATGAGTCATTTTACTAAAATAGAAATAAAAAATAAAAGTTAAAGAGGAAACTCTCCTATGTACAGATTACTTCTCTAAGGTTCCACAATATTCCTGCTTTTATTTACTTAAATAATTGTCAAATAGTTGTTTTCTAATTTATCAGAGTTTCTAGTTGAGTTGTTGGGGCATGCGTACCACCAGAGCAGAAACAAAATCGGATCATTTAATAGGTCTATTCCACAAATCTGTGTACTTACTGTAATTCACTTTCTTTTAACAAATATAGAAAATCCACCTTGGAATTTGTAACAGGAGGTGAAATATATAGACAGATTAGTCCTCAGATATTCTAATCCCAAAGCTCCTTCATGAATTTCTGATTCTCAAATAATAGTTTTTTTGGTTACTATTAGAATAAAATATTTAAATGTAATATAATTTTAGTTTTATGGCAAATGAAATACACCAAATTGTTATGTGAAATCTATTAGAATTAAATAATATAAAAATTATTTCATATGGTAACATTCTACTTATATCTTTCCCTAAAAGTCATTAATCAAGAAGGAGGCTTAAACTAAAAGAGAAATGAAAAAGCATTTATTTGGGGTCAGAGTTTGTAACAGGGAGACACAGATTTAGGGAGTACTCTCAAGTGTGCTCTGGGGAGAACAAAGAAAGGCAGGTTTATCAAGCTGGGGCTGCATGTATAGTCCTCGATTCAGTCTTTTTTATATAAATGTAGAATTCTGGCTAAATTAATAGGGATTGGTTTAACCCAATATACAAATTAAGAAAGTTAGTTGGCAACACAGGTTGGCTCGTTTCTAAGTAAGAAAAGTAGAAGGTCTGGTTGTCACCGTGAGGAGGAGAATAAATTCAGGTCCAGCTAAGAAGTTCAAAAATTCATGGAGAAACTGCTGGGTGGGACATGTCTGAGACAAACATCTTCATCTCTTTCCAACTTTATTTTTTTTAATATTTTTAAATGTATTTTTATTGACTTCAGAGAAGGAGAGAGGTAGAAACATCAATAATGGGAGAGAATCATTGATGGCTGCCTCCTGCACACACCACACTGGGAACCGAGCCCGCAACACAGGTGTGTGCCCTGACTGGAATCCGAGCATGAAGTCTGAGTTCATAGGTTAATGCTCAACCACTGAGCCACACCAGCTGGGCCCAACTCTATTTTAGTTTCCTTGATAATGACTCCACTAGGAAATCTCCATTAACAGATTCAACAGAAATAGTTGTCTGTATGACTTTTCATACTATACCTATGCTCTCATATAGTTCCTAGGGAATCTTCAGTGCCATCCTAACAGTAAAATTAACATTCATATATTTTTTCATTAATTTTGTAAAAAGGAAGTAAACAATAGTCCAAAATAAACCAACCAACAAACAAATACAAAGGAAAATACTTCCAAAATAGTTTTCATTACATCAAAAGGAAGAACATGGTCTGTTGAGTTTTTCTCTCACACACAATGGAAGGAAATAAAATCGATTTCTCTTCAATGTAATAAGATTTTCAAGCTAAAGCATACATCTGTTATAGTGTACAAAATATTGTTTCAACATATATAATTTTGGAACTATTTATAAAATGATCCCAATTCTTTCTTCTACAAAAATACTCAATACAAAATAATATTTAAATGGTCATGTCAGTACTTAGGGATATTTGAAACTCTAAATATCAAATTAAATTGATAAATTAAATGGTGCACTATTTCATTCCAATAAAATTTGTGGCTGTTTTATTTGTTTGGAATTGGATTCTATTTAAAATATAGTTATTAATTTACAAGACCTAAATTCTACCATCATTACAATATGTGTCTTTAACTATAAGAAAAAGAATATGTAAAATTTACAATCTGTGAAAAATAATTGTATTTTTTCCTTTCCCTTCTTATGATTATTATTATATTTGTATTAATTATGTTATTCTGTCTATCTATAATCTATCTATCTATATAATATAATAAAAGAGTAATATGCAAATTGACCATTACCTGAGACACATAAGCCACTCCCATCAGCCAAGCCATGCCTCCCAGCCAACCAGAGCGGCTGTATGCAAATTAACCCAGCAAAGATGGAGGCCGGAAGCCATGGAGCTAGAGCAAACCAAAGGCTTCTGTTGCAACTGCCTGCCTAGGCTGGCTGAGCCTCTGCTCATGGCCACGCCCACCAGCCAATCAGAGCAGCTGTATGCAAATTAACCCAGCCAAGATGGAGGCTGGCAGGGCGGCTCTGCCCTGGGAGCCTCCATGGCTGGCATAGCTGTGCCAGGTGTGTCAGCTCAGTGTGGGGGGGTCCGGCCTGCAGCCTCCTCGGGGCGTCCAGCAGCTCCCATCCCAGGTCCCCTGCCTGGCTCTGCCCCCTGGGGGCCTCCCCGGGGCATGCAGGCCTCTTGTGGGGCGTGCAGGAGCAGCTGTCCTGGGTCTGCTGTCTGGCTTTGCCCTGGGGGCCTCCTCAGGGGTGTGCAGGAACATCAACTGCACAGTGCGGAGCATCTGAAGCCAGTCCGCTGCCCGGCTCCACCCCGGGTGTGTTTGCTCAACAGCAGGGCCCCACTGAGGGATTCTGCACCAGCATCTGCCCCTGGCTTGCCACCCAGCTCTGCACCAGGTGTGTCCCCTCAACAGTGGGGATCCATCAGGCGTGTGCGATCATGGGCCCTCTGGTGGAAAACGTCCAGGCCTGCACTCACCAGCCCTCCTACCCCCCAGTGCACAAACCCTGAAGGGACTGTGGGCAGCCTGAAAATGGCTCTCAGCCCCTCACCCAGGCTGGCCAGGCATGCCAGCAGGTGGACATCCCCCCCAGGTGTCCCAGACTGCAAGAGGGCACAGGCTGGGCTGAGGGACCCCCACCCCCCGAGTGCACAAATTTTTGTGCACCGGGCCCCTAGTTTATCTATAAAAAGCCAGCAACCGGAATGCCATAACAACCAAAATGTCTAGTCGCAATGATGCCCACTGCGGCCAGCGAACCAGCCAGATTGGGAGGTGGGGCCTGCTTACCAACCTCCTGCACCCCCTTCCCCTGGTCAACTCTTCCACCCTGATTGAGGGCGGGCCAGCTGACCAACCCCCCTGTGGCCCTTTCCCCAGCTGACCCTGCCCCCTGATGGATCCTCATCACCCCAAATGGCCTGCAGCCCCTCCCCCCAGCCAGTCCTGCCCTTGATGGGCCCCCAAAACCCCAATCCACCTGTGGCCCCCACCCCCCAGTCAGCCACCCCCACTCCAACCAGGGACAGGGCCTGCTGGCCAATCACCCATAGCCCCTTCTCCAGTATGCTGGCCCCTGATCGGCTCCCCCACCCCATTTTGGGGTGCGGCCAGCTGGCCCACCACCCACAGCAACTCCCCATGGCTGGCCTCATTCCCAATCAGCCCCCACCACCCAGACCGGCCTGCAGCCCTTCCCCCCAGCCTCTCCCCCACACCAATTGGAGGTGGGGCCCACCGGCCAATCACCTTCCATCTCCTCCTCCCAACAGGCCTGGCCCAGATCCACTGTTTGGGGCCAGACTGGCTGGACCCCACTTGTGCACAAATTCGTGCACCAGCCTCTAGTCTTAAACAAGTAAAGCAGCATATTAGCTTCTTTTTCTGTTGAAAACTTGAAAGTTCCATTTTAAAGTACTCAAATTATTTCAGAAAGTAAATTATACTTTCTGAGGGTAATATATGAGGGTAGACAAATTTTATGTTAAATTGGTTATATTCTATATGCATACTTTTACATTGAGTAAAAATATACTTTTAATGATTCCCAAGGAAGAATACAGTTCCTAATACCATGCTTTTTTTCAAATTCTTTATTGAAGTTACTGAGGTGACATCGGTTAATAAAACCATACAGGTTTCAAGTGGACAACTCTATAACACATCTTCTGCATACTGCATCATGTGACCACCACACAAAGTTAAGTCTCTTTCTATCACCATTTATCCCCTCTTTGCCCTCTTCTATCTCACCCACACCTCTTTCTATCTGGCAATCACCATACCATTGTGGGTGTCTATTTTTTTTGCTTGTTTGTTTGTTTTTGGGTTTTTTTTTCTTCAGCTTAATCCTTCACCTTTTTCATAGAGCTCCCTAACCCCTCCACTCCTTCAGCTGCCAGTCAGTTTATGTATCTATGAGTCTATTTCTATTTTGTTTGTCAGTTTATTTTGTTCATTAGATTCAACATATAAGTGAAATCATATGGTATTTGGTTTTCTCTGCCTGGCTTATTTCACTTAGCATAATATTCTCTAGGTCCGTCCATATGATAGCAAAAATGTAAGATTTTTTAGAACAAAGTAAAAATCAAAGAATTGCTTTGAAAAAATGCTGTATACCACTTTAACAATTTAATGTTCTTTATTCTTATACATTTCTAATCTATTTCTTAAAGTTTTATTTTAGAAAGTACTGAATGTTTTGTTATATTTTAAATGAAATTAGTGATTGGGTATCTACAATTTTTTATTTATGTCATCAAAGTAGAGCCCCTCTTTTAAGTAATGGTGTTAAACTGTTTTAAACTTCCATTTTACTGTCTACCTTAAATTCTGAAATTTGTAAGCTTCATAATAAATTAGAACCAATGAGCTTGGGTTTTGAGAGACTAATTTGGTTTTGAATTCTGGATATGTTTCCTATTAGTTACCATGGGTCACTTATATGCTTTGAAGACTCAAATTTTTTTCTCTTACACACAATATACCTGCTTTAAAGATTTATGAGAAATAAAGTCATTGTGTTTAAGCTGTCTAATATTATGCCTGGTCAATAGGCATTGATAAATTATTGGTAGCTGGTGGAAGCTATGGCAAAGAAGATGCCAGTGGTAGTAATGATGTTGATGTTTGTCACATGACTTTTAAATGCTACAGTATTTTTCATATCTAGTAATACAGATTCAAAGATGCAAAATCATTGATAGCTACATAATTACCAGAGCTTGTTTTACATATACTGGAAATTAGCATCTCCTTAGAATTCAGGAGGAAAGATAGACAATGATATGTAGGGTCAAAATCAGAACTTTAATTAGCTAAAGAAATACCTTTAAAATATGTCTTATTTTAGGAAAAGAGTCTCTTAAAAACAGGATTAGAGATCATGGCAAGGTCAAGTTGATATTCTTGAAACAAGAAAATTAAAAAGAACAAAAGAAAGCTGGGAAAACAGGCTCTGGGATTCATAAAGCCGGAATAAAGGAGGGTGACTATTAAGTCAATATATATTTGTTAAGTACCTGCCATTCATAATGGTTGATAGCTTTTATGGACACTGTTGTGGAGAAAAATACATGACTCTTGATTACAAAGGCTTTTAACGTAATATGGAAGAAAGGCCAGATCAAATTCTTAAGCCTACAGTCTGAGAGATACAGAATCAGAGACTAGAACAGACTGTTTAAATGACAAGCAAGAGATCAGACTTGGGAAAATGAATAGAATAAAGGGCAGGGAGCACCAGTGAATAAATGGAGCATAGCCTTTAGCTGAGTGCTCTCCTGCTCACGCCCATAAAGAGCTGTAAGTTAGTGGTAGCTAAGGCTAAGTAAAATGTGAATAGGTTATATAAAAGACAGTATTTTTTTCTAAAGAAATACATTACTCACAATATTTTGCATCTTGTGTTTTGGACACTTTTTAATACGTATATATCTATATGTGTAAAAGCCTAAGCAACCAGAGGACTGGACGGCCAGAGGACTGAATGACGGATAGCAGCTATGATGTGCACTGACTACCAGGGCCAGACGCTCAACGCAGGAGCTGTCCCCTGGTGGTGAGTGCCGCTCAGCTCACAGAGGGGCGCCAGATGCTGGGCTGAAGGCTGGCAAGGGCAGCTGAGGTGGCATGAGCCTTTCCAGCCTCCGTGGCAGCTAGCAACTGAGCGGCGTCAGTGGCAGGAGAAGCGAGTTCGGTATGAAGGTATGGCACTTGGCCCAGGCTTGGGCTCCTCCCTGGCTGCCTACTGCTTTGCACACTATTACATCCTTTGGCGGATGTTGGACTGCCAGTTTCAACCTGATCCCCGCAGGCAGGCTGAACCTAGTAGTCTGACATCCCCAGAGGGCTCCCAGGCTGTGAGAGGGTTCAGGCCAGGCTGAGGAACCCCACTATATATATTATGTGTGTGTATATTTATTTATTCATTTATATATTTATGTATTTATTTATAAAGGGTGCCCCCAAAATGTGTACACACTTTGAATAATCATTAATTTTCCAATGGGTTAAGTCTGAAAAGAAAGAAACATCAATTGAGCTATCAGAAAAATTGTACATATATGTGTGTGTGTGTGTGTATCTAAACTAACAAAAGTGTAATATTAAAATTAACCATCTCTTTGGGACAGGTAAGCCATGCTCACCAGCCAATTAGAGCAACTATATGCAAATTAGCCTAAGCAAGATGGCGGAGGTGATAGGCAGGAGAAGCGGCACACAGGGTCCCCGTGTGTGCCATGACCACCCAATCGCTTCCCAGGTGGATGGCCCCGAGGGTCAATGGAAGCTGTGGGCAGCCTGAAAATGGCTCTCAGCCCCTCTCCCAGGCTTGTCAGGCACCCCAGTAGGGCCCTGAACCCTGTAGGGGCTGTGGCCAGCCTGAAAACTGCCCTCACCCAGGCTTGCCACACCCCCATGGGGTGAGAGTCTCCACTGGGGAGCTCAGCCAGCCTGCAAACAGACATCAGTCCCTCACCCAGGCTGGCCAGCCACACCAGCAGGTGGACATCCCCAGAGGGGTCCCAGACTGCGAGAAGGCACAGGCCGGGCTGAGGGACTCCCCCCCCCCATGCAGTGCACAAATTTTTGTGCGCCGGGCCCCTAGTGTGTGTGTGTATATATATATATATATATATATATATATATATATATATATATATATACATACATATACATACTAAAGGCCCGGTGCACAAAAATTCGTGCACTTGGGGGAGTCCCTCAGCCCAACCTGTACTGTCTCACAGTCTGGGAGCACTCAGGGGATGTCCAACTGAGGGCTTAAGCCCATTCCCCAAAGGGAGAGAGCCTAAGCCAGAGTCTGGTCTCCCTATGAGGGCGGCAACCATTGCTGGTGGTCTTCGTCTGCAGGAGGCAACTGGCGGGGCAATTGAGCTCTACCCCCCAATCACACCTCTGCTGCCTCTGGTCAACACTGCCCCCCGATCACCGTTCCCTCCCTCTGACTGCTGACACCCATCTTGGCTGGCCTGGTGCTGCCCACTCGCCATCCCCATCCCCCACTGACTGGTCATTCTGCCGTTTAGTCTATTTGCAGATTAGGTTTTATTATATAGGATATGATCAATGTGAGTGTAAATTTTCTAATTTTATATATCTGTAATATAGCCACATTCCTGCTTGATTAATATTTAATATATTTAGTTACCTATATTCCATGGATATATGTCAAAACCTATATCCAAATTTATCTTCTAGTGGTCATAACCAAATTTTAAAATATATGTTCAACTATTACCTTTTATTTTTTTACTGAATAAAATATTATAGAAAATTAACATGTGTTAGAAGAAGAAAAACATTAGCACATGATGAAGAACATTCTGTTTGTGAGGAAGAATTGGATTCTTAAGAACTTGGGGAATCTCTACTTCTTGGAAACTTAGAATATAATTTAAATTCTTATTTATTTTCATAATTGTTCTACTTCCTGAGAAAGACAGTTATGCATAATTTTATACTCATTGGGCTCTCCACAATATTATGGATCAGAGACCTCTGGAAATATTTTAGATATTTTTAAAGTATTCCATTGAAATTCAGTGAGGATTTTCATATCTAGTCAAAATCATTGACAGCTACATAATTACCAGGGCTTGTTACACATATACACAACTAATCTTAAAGTAGGACCTATAAATTATTTTTGTGTAATTCTTGAATGATCTTTCCATTTTTTAGGATTTTAAAGGAGATATAAAAATGTAAACAACAAATAATCTACATCTTAGATTGTTCTCAGTAACAAGATCCAGCTAAAGGAATGTGACTTTTTTTTCTACCTCTACTTTCCATTTAATGTGTCTCTTAAATGGTTATTAAATCTCTTAATTGATTTCCAAATCTAGACATCTTGTTTTATCACCCATGCGTAGATTACTATAATATCCTCCTAACCTGGACCTGGTGTGTTTATTTATTTCCCTTTCTTTCATTCATTCTCTACATTCCAGACACAGCAATTGTTTCCCCCTCAAATGTCAATACAATAATTGTCCCTCTTTGCTCTTACAATAAAACTCAACCATTCCCTGAATTGCAGGTAACTCATCTGTAATTCTCTCTCTCTCTCTCTCTCTCTCTCTCTCTCTCTCTCTCTCTCTCCCCCCCCTACTTCCTTCTCTCTCTATCTCTACACACACACACACACACACACACACACACACACACACACTCTAGAGGCCTGGTGCATGAAATTCGTACATGGGTAAGGTCCATAGGCCTGGCTGGTGATCAAGGCTGATCTGTGGGGTCAACCAGGGGGGTGATCAGGAGGGCCCCATTAATACCCATCTTGGCTGGCTTGGTGTTGCCTGCTCGCTGACCCTACCCCCTTGTTGCCCTGTCACTGCTGCCACTGGGTACCTACCTTGTGGGGTGACTGGCAGGGCAATTGGGGGCCTCCCACTGGCACTCACCTTGGCTGGCCTGGGTCTATGGGCTCAGGGCAGCTTCTGCATTGACCATCTGGCCTCTGGTGGTCAGTGGGTATCATAGCAACCAGTTGTTCCACTGGTTGTTCTGCCATTTAGTCAATTTGCATATTAGGCTTTTATTATCTACGATGTGAACATATATAATTTTTGGGATAACACTGATTAATGTTATTATATAGGTTTCAAGTGTACATTTCTATGATAATCTTCATACTGTATTATGTGCCCACAACCTAAAATACTGAATGTCAACAATATATATCCTGTCCTTGTAAGAGCAGAAGTGCTATAATTTTTTGACATAATATTTGTTTTTTTCAGTAAGTTTTAAAGGACAAGCCATAAACTTGAAGTTACTTCTGTTTATTTCTCTGACTAGATAAGAATAATTTAGAAGGGACAGAAAATTATAATTTTATGTTAAATCTTAGACTTGCCAACACTGAATAAAAACATCTCTTACAGAGTATTAATTTTAATTACTTGTTATGTTATATCACTTAGAATTGTAGAATACATTTATACCAACTGTACAGGATAAATATAAAAAAGAATTAAAAAATCATTAAAGTGTCATTTATAAATATTTGACTGACTCAGCAAATATTTTGATATACTTGCAGTTACAGTAACTGATACACTAGTAAATCTTTACAGCAATTGAATTTACTGTGTGTGACTGATATTTGATGTGTTTGAAAATCTAAAACACATTGAAATGATCAATAAAGTATTTATAACCACCAAAGAAGCACACTAAGTATTTTGAATGATATAGTTCATGATATTTTGCATTATTTTCCTTTAGGGATCAAGTCTAAGTTGTATGAATAAAAAATTAACTGTTCTGAAGCTTTTTTCTGCTAGGAACAAATATATTAGTATTTGCTTCCCAATCTTGCTTCCTTCCTGTCCCTCCCAGAGATGTTTACACCAAGAGTAGTCCACAATAAATTGCCTGCATACTGATGTCCATTCCCGACAGCTTCCCAAAAACTCAACTGAAAAAATTCTATTTTGTTACACGATAATATAAGTATGCATATTCAAATTATATATATATATATATATAAATTATATATATATATATAAATTATATATATATATGTATATTTATATATATGTATATTTTATTGAGGTGACATTAATAACTTTATATGTTTCACATGCACAACCTTTTAATTTAATATCTGTATACTTTGAATTGAGCTGGTCCTTTACAATCTAAGCTTTGTAGAGTTCTGCAGTTACTTGCCCAAGGGTTACTAAAAGTAACAAAGTATTTTCTATTAAACCGAAGATATGCAAGTTGCCTAGGAAACTATTACTATTATCATAATTGTTTTCTAATACACTGCACATCTGCTCTTAAGTACTTGATAACCAATGCATTAAGGAATCTAAAAGTTTGCTGAAATTATCAGGATTGGTGAGATACTGAAGAACTAAGATAAAAAATGGTTCTCATTATGTGTCTGTCACTAACTGAATGTGTGACCATTCACAAACCACTTAATTTCTCTGGATTTCAATATTGTCTTCAATAAAATGAGTGTTTGAACCAAAATGATGTAAGTCTTCTTTTTAAAGGCTTAGTAGGAGAATAATTCAGAAAAGAAGAAGAGGTAAGTACACACAATATGCCTACATGTTCAGTCAAATAATAGTGTTGTCCCATGTGCCATAAAAAGAGGACTTTGAGGGTAAGCCCTGTGACAGATACTCTCTACGGTAACATCGTCACTAAGATGTGCCCAGCTTCAGGCCCAAATTCTCTAGCATCTTGGTCTCTAGGTTAGCTATGAACCTGGTTTTTCTTTGAGGAATAGCAAGAATTCATTGCACTTTTATTTATTTAAAATTAAATTTGATTTAATTTCATTTTCCCCATTATCTTTTATCCCTTCTCTGCCCTCTGTCACCTCCAACCATCACTCCCCCCAACTTTCTCCAAATTTTGTCCTTCTCATGGCTGGCTGGAGACAGCCACAGACCCTGGGAGAAGTGGAACCACAAGATAAAATGAGCTAGCGTCCCTGAATCACTTGTGTGAATAAAGGCGGGGAACCAACAGGAGACATTGCCACTGTACTGTTACGCGCATATGAAGCAGCTTCTAGTTGTCACTAAACCATTGCCGTTTGTTCTGTGTTGGCGATTGCTTCATTACCCATATAAAGTTTAACAGTAATTTCAAAATACTCCCCCCTCAATTCATATTGCTTTCTACTATAAATATTCTGGAGAGGATTAGTTACATAAAAGAAAACATTCAATAATTATCTGTAAACTGTCAAAATAAGGCTGCTTTCTTTCCTTTCATTTTCTATCATTTCTATTCATGAGAGGCACTTCAGCTTTTTTATTGGCTCATATCACTTACAAAATGTATGGCTCTATGTTCAATTTTTGTAACAGTTTTTCATTTAAATTATTCTGTAAATAATGTTGTATCTCAATATACAAACAAATACATGAAAATAAAATATTTATACGTGTATTATTCTGTACATTGCTTATAATTTATTAAAAAAGCATTGTGAGAATCTATTTTCAGACCATTTTTTAATGTTCAGCCATTATATTGTCTTGAGCTGTTTTTTTTTTTCTTAATATTTTATTTGATTTCAGAAATGAAGGGAGAGGGAGAGAAACTTCAATGATGAGAGAGAATCACTGATAGGTTGCCTCCTGCATGCCCCCTGCTGAGGATTCATCAACCTGAGCATGTGCTCTTGACTGGAATTGAACCCAGGACCCATCAGTCAGCAGGTCAACACTCTATCCACTGAACCAAACCAGCTAGGGCTTGAGCTGTTTCTTAAACAGATCTTAAGAAATGTTTGGTTACAGATGATTAGCAGGATAAATAGTAATTTAAATATTAGATAAATCTCACAAAAACGAGTTTGCATTGAAATCAGAACACTCAAATACATAAATGTAATTAAATTTTCTTATCTTAATTATCTCTATTTTTTTAAGTGTCCAGTTGTTTTTAACATCTACTCTAAGCTGTTCAATACTAAAAAAACATATTTTACATATAGTCAAAAGCAAAAAATGTAGCCAATGCATTTTATTTAGTGCATTCATGGTGTTAATACATGTGTTCATAATGTATGAAAGGTATTAGGCAATTTACTACATTAAAATATTTAAATATGGGATATAATAAAAAATTTAAATAAAATAATTTTGAGTCTGCAAAAATTACAAATCCTATATAATAAAAGGGTAATATGCAAATCGACCAAACGGAACAACTGGTCGCTATGAAGCACACTGACCACCAAGGGGCAGATGGTTAATGCAGGAGCTTCCCCTGGTGGTCAGTGCACTGACACAGGGGGAGTGCCGCTCAGACAGAAGCTGGGCTCATGGCTGGCGAACACAGTGGGAGTGAGAGCCTCTCCTGCTTCTGCAGCAGTGCTAGGATGTCTGACTGATGGCTTAGGCCCGCTCCCTACGTGGGCCTACCAGGGGTCCTCAAACTTTTTAAACAGGGGGCCAGTTCACTGTCCCTCAGACTGTTGGAGGGCTGGACTATAGTTTAAAAAACAACAAAAAAAAAACCATAAACAAATTCCTATGCACACTGCACATATCTTATGTTGAAGTGAAAAAAAACAAGGCGGCAAAAACACCCGTGGGCTGGATAAATGTCCTCGGCAGGCTGCATGTGGCCCGCAGGCCTTAGTTTGAGGACCCCTGGAACCATCAGTCAGACATCCCCTGAGGGCTCCAGAACTGCTAAAGGGCACAGGCCAGGCTGAGTGGACCACACCCTCCCCCCCTCAACCCCAAGTGCAGGAATGTTGTGCACTGGGCCTCTAGTGAATTAATAATTTTACAAGGAACAAAGGAGGGTAAAATAAGTGAATTTAATACTAAAGTGATGCTTATGTTTCTAGACAGTTATAGTAAAAATATAGCTGATTCATAATTCTTATTTTCTTTCATTAAAAAAATAGGTAAGATTATCTAGAAAGGTCATTCTCACTGTAAATTTAGAGAAAATTTTTATTTATGACTTTGTTCCTATATAGAAATCATTAGGAAAGAATAGAAAACCTCTGCTACTATGATATTATGAGACTACAAATATAAGTTAGGACAATAAGTTTATAGTTGTTTAGGATGTAATACAATAATTAATAAATGATAATAAAAGAGTAAACTGTTTAACATATTCACAACTTTAAACCTCATTTTACTCAACCTTATATATCGATGGCTGTTGATGATAAACATTGGAGTATATTTAAAACATTTCAACCAAATACTTTTAAAATTCAGTCATTAATTCTCAAATTTATATTTCAGTAAGTAATATAAAATGCTCTTTTGTGAAGATTATTTGAGGAAAGGGACTAGGACACAACTACCTTCTTACTAACAAATTCTTCTGTCTACAGAAGTGCATACTTGATGCAAAGATCAGTCCCAGGCCTAATGAATAATGGTAGTAAACTACCTCAGAAGAGATAAAGATAATTAGTAGATTACTGAGTCTTGGTATTCCATTTTCTTAAATATATCTGAGGTCAGCTATATAAATCTATGTGGGAAACCATATGAAATAAATGAAAGAGAGTTGGGATTTTCATTTGTAAAATAATTTTGGACATTTAAAATCAGCCAGCATTAAAAAAAATAAGTACTATAACATATAGTACAATTTATATCATTATTTAGCTTGCCATTTACAAATAGTACTCTGCTTTTTAAGGCTTACATTCAGTGAAATGGTAAGATTATAAATATAAATGAAATATATGTGTATATAAATATAAATACATATTAAAGATATGAACTCAAGATGATAAATTATTAATCATTTAATTTAACATCAACAATGCAGAGCTATTGTGAAAAGAATACAATCAGGATTTTCAATTGCAAATGTAGAATATAAATATAGAGCCTCATGCAATCTAATTATGCTTATCCCCTGTCAAAAATTTTCAGTGTTAATTTTCTTCTGAAATGTATGTATGAAAAAAAAAGTGATGAATTAGCAGAAATATTACTTAAAAATATACCAAGATTCCAAACATCTGAGAAAGACAAAATGCTTCAGGAACCAGATTTTGTTCTAATTCACTGAGAAACAAAATGACTGAGAGGAAAAATGAATATGTCATTTAGATGATACAATAGATTTTGTGAACATGAGTAGAAAAGGGAGCTTGATTTGCGGAGTCATCTGCCTTTAAAAATAAAAACAATTGGAGTTGATCCTAAATAACTCTTAGGTTTTATAAATGGTTAATTTCTTCTTTCAACAATGAGTATCTGCCACATGAGTGACACTATGCTGATCACATAGAGAACAAAGCGTTAGGCTTGTTCTCAGTACATAAATGGCTCTCATTCTAAGTAGAAATACAGAGTAAATCACACATATTAGAATGACGGGCTGAAGGTAGCTGACAAGATAAACCTGGGGCATTCATCCCGTCTTTGAACCCTCATTCTATCCACAAATGCCCAATGCAGTCTTCAGAATGACATTTGAAGGCAGTCATCTCATATGGTACATCTCATGTGTTACATCTTCTAGCTATTAGTGCTAATGATTTCTTATTCGGTTGAGGATGAACTCAATACCGTTTTCTCTTTCCTAACAGCTCGCCTGAGGGGCTTTACTTCTGCATAAGTCTTCTCCTCATCTGACACTACCCTCCCCCTTACCCTGCAGACACCCTGGGTTTGTTGCTGTTGTGTTTTTCAGATACATCAGATATACCGTATGACCTCTGCAACTGCTCTTTCTCCTGTGTATACCTCTCACTCCTCAGAGTATCCAAGGACACCTCGCACATTTTGTGTCAATTTCAATGACTCTGCACGGAACTATTTACATAGACCATCCTCTCCGAGTTGTCAAGTTTTCCAATAATTACTACATTTTATTAACTTTGCTTTATGTACAGCGTTTATTGCTATATGAATTTATATTTGTATGCGTTTATTAATTTTGTTTTTACTTTTCCCTCTCCATTAGAATATAATTTATATGGCAGCCAAAACCTAGTATGTCTGGTTCACTGCCTTTATCCCCCCACTAATAGAACAATTTTTGGTGTACATACCCTAAATGCTCAAAAGTGTTGACTGTTAAGTGAATGAGTGAAGACAACTAAATAACTCATAATGGGACTGAGGTTAAGTCCTGAAGGATGAATAGAATTTAACCAAAAACACAGTCCTCCTTAGTTAATAATAATGATGTATCAATATCAGTTTATAAACTTACCAATGCACAATACTAATAAAATGATAGTATGAAACTGGGTGTGTGACATATTGGAACTCTCTGTACTATCTTCTCAATTTTTCTGAATATCTAAAACTGGTATATAAAGGTCTGTTTAAAACAAAATGTCATATAAAAATACAAAAACAGTGGTGGAAATACAGTGTCATCGTAAAAGATCAAATGATGTTAAGAATGTTTCCAAACCGTTGAATATAACTCTTAGCTTTTACTCAGGGAAATACTAATATTACCTATTTTAAGTTGGGTTCCCCAAAAGTGTATCCTGAGATAAGGGTTCATGTGATGGAGAGATAGGGGGGAGTTATTTCTAGGAGAGCGGGCAGGGGGTAGGGCAGTGGGAATAGAAAGGAGAGGAAACAACAGTGGGCTCCCAAGCAAAGTCTCATGGAAGATAACTGGGTGGATCCCACAGGGGAGGTCCAGAGACAGTGTTAGTCATTTTTCAGAACTTCAGGAAAAACAAGAAAAATGGAATATTTATACACCTTCGTTACTGATTAAGCTGGCTCAAGGTAAGAACAGGCGCTCTAAATTCCCACAAATGCCCAGTGAGGCAGGCACAGTCTGGCTACCTTCCGACAGACACAGGTGCTGCCTAAAGGGAGTGTAAGCGTCCTGGAAGCTAGAAATGAAGGAGGGGTCTAAGGAGACACAGGTGGGACACTGGCACTGATTTGACTGCTGCAGAGCCAAAACACTGAATACCGCCTTCCACCCCAGCAGTTCTGCACAACCTGGGCTATTTCAGGAGAAAGATTCACTAGTGATAGCAAGCCATTTGAGTCCCAATTGCTATGTCATCTGAATTATCTTAGGTGTTTAACTGTAGTAACACTTTAGAATATATCACATGGTTGTGCCCACCTCCAGAATTTCTGAGGAAAAGGCCTGGGGTGGAGCTTAGAATTTGTATTTGTAACAAGTTTTCATGTGATGCTAATACTGCTGATCTGGAGAGTCACCATTCCTCTGTTACAGATTCCCACAGCATTATAATAAACTAGTAGCTCGTTGCAGGAAGATTCCTGCAAGAATGGGGCTTCCTGAGCCAGAGCGAAGCAGAGAAGGGAGTAAAGCCCACCTTGGCTCCCGTCTCTGCCACCTCAACTCCCGTCTCTGCCACCTCAGCTCCCCACCCCCCTTCTCCCTCCCTTCTTCACCATCTCTGCTGCCTCAGCTCCATTCCCTTCTCCACCGCTTAACTCCCTTCTGCAGCACTTGGCTTCCTTTTATGCTATCTTTAGTCTTCACTCTCCTGTGTATGCAAATTAACTGCCATCTTAGATGGGTTAACTTGCATACAGTTGCTTTGATTGGCTGGTGGGCATGGCTTGGCTTGTGGGCGTGGCTTAGGTGTCTCAGAGTGATGGTTAATTTGCATATTACTATTTTATTAGAGTAGATACTTTTTAAGCTATGAATGTTCTTGTTTTGTGTAAAGAAAAATTGGTTTTAGTAATTATGGAGTCTTATAATATTCCATTAGACAAAAAAATACATCCTTTAATTTAAATGATTTGCATTATTTAAGTATTTAATAAAAATAATATATTGGAAATGAAGTAATTAAATGTTTATTGAAATAAGTCATATGCCCTATTAAAAAAAAAGACAACAAAATCCTACTGGGTTATAATGTATTAAATGATACACATACAACAAAATATAATGAAAATGCACTATGAGAAAATGAAAAACTAAATCATTGAATTTTTAATCCTTAGTGAAATTTCAACATCTTAATGTAATATGAATTTTTGGTGATCTAATTGCTAATATATTTTCTATAAATATTTAAATTAGGAGAATTAATGGATTAATGCAGCATTTTATTTTCACTTGAATACTGAGTGAAGTTCTACTTCAGATAAATAAATTAACTCAGTAAACTACATTTTTGTATATTACAAAAATATGTACATAAATCAAAATGTTTAAAAATAATTTTCTACTTTCACAAATCCTAGGCTTTAAAGATGAGATTCAGAGTTCCTTACAAAAAAAAAAAAATTACTGTGAAAAACTCTAGTTTCGTTCAAATGAAAGCTAGTTATAATAAAAGTTTTCATACATATCTAATCTAATAAAAGCATAATATTGAAAATAACCATCCCTTCAGGATGCCTAAGCCATGCCCACCAGCCAATCAGAGCAACTGTATGCAAATTAACCCAGCCAGCATGGAGGCTGGCACTCATAGAGCTGAGTAAAAAGGCAGTGTCTGTTGCAGCAAGAGTGAAACTGTTTACCGGCAGCCTGGGCATCTCCCGGCTCCAGGCAACAACATATTTGCAACAATGTCTCAATCATAGAAGCCTCAGGAGCTGAAGCAAACACTACTAAGGGTAACATTGTTTCATTATAGAAGACACGAGTTGAAGCAGAGAGGAGGTTTTGTTAACTGCCTATGCCTAGGCTTAAAGGAACAGTGTATCAATTATAGAAGATAAATAAACCCCAGAAACCTGCTTCCAGCCAGCCTTGCTGGGACATTGGGTCAATGGGAGCTGTGGGCAACCTGAAAGCTTGAAAGCGCCCCTCAGCCCATCACCCAGGCTGGCCACACCCCAATGGGGTGAGGGCTTGGCCAGCCTGCAAACAGCCATCAACCCCTCACCCAGGCTGGTCAGGCACGCCAGCAGGTGGACATCCCCAGAGGCATTTCAGACTGTGAGAGGGCACATGCCGGGCTGAGGGACACCCCGAGTGCACAAATTTTTGTGCACCAGGCCCCTAGTTCATATAATAAAGTTGCCATAGAGCTTATATTATATAGTGCCTCTCATGAATATAGGTTTTTGATTAGGCCTTGGTTTAAGTATTAAAATTCCATATTCCTCATTTAAGAATGTGTCTTAGTCTTCTTGTTCTTTTATTCATCTGACTCTTTGTGACATTTGACTCTTCAGTCTTAGTTCTTACTATGGACTGTAACTTAGTTAGGTGGCAAACTGTTCTTTTTATTTCCCAGAGCAATTGAATGTAGACATTTGTTCAATGGGTGAAGAATTTTTATTAATGCTTAAGCATTAATACTATATTATTAATTCTAACATATGCATTGTATAATGTTTTAGAACTTCTATATATTTGCATTTTAAACAACAATTCCTAGTTCAAAATGGCAACTTTAAAGGGTCCCTTTTAATATGGAATATTATCAGGTAGATAGTCATTTATTCTTAGGAGGCACTGACAGTCATTCACTATTCTTCATAGGCAGAAATATAATTTGAGTAAAGTACCATGAACTACAAAGAATCTCATAAAAATATAAATAAAATGAGGAACATAATCACCCTATAAAAGTCAACTAGCAGGGCTTGGGAACGTCTGGCCCAAAAGATGTATAAAGCCTGCAAAATCATTTGATCTGGCCCTGCCAGGGCATTAATGGGGAGTTAATGTTTAACCAAATATGGCAGGCTAATTTTTAAGTTGATAATTCTGTATGGCCTGTTAATGATGTTATAAATATTCAACTGGCCCTTGGCAGAAAAAAATTTCCCCACCCCTGATTTAAAGTCTGCATTATTTATATGCCAGGCCTTACATATTCCTTATCATTAAAATAAATGAAGCTAGAATAAAAACAGAGATCTCTGAAGACCCAGGTCACTGCAATAGAATAATACAATGAACTTCAGCTACCTTAAGCACATCTCTTGTTAGGAGCATCAGCTCACTTTCCTTAGGTAGACTCCTAATCCTGGCCTAGGCACATGGATGCGATATGCATAGATCAGTAGCATGTCATAAGGGAATTTTAAAACTCAGGTGCCCACCATTGGCAGAATGTACTTGACTAACTTGTTATCAGCAGAGAGGTTGGGTCAGGACCCACTCCCCTAATTGGGAAGTTTCCAGTTATAAAATACTGTTTCCCTGAAAGATCAGAATTACCTACTAGTGTAACACAAAGATAGACATTGTGACTTCCTGTAAGGGGATTTACAGAGAAAATTACCTCCATCCACTTTGGCAGTCACACATTTGGATACCTTGAATTGCAATATTCTCTGATACTTTTTGACCTTCAACACCTTGAATTTTAAATTTTTCTAGTAATTACCAGTAGGAATACCTTTTCTATATCATATGTCCTCATTCATGCAGAATCTTTCCTTTACACTTACTGTCAATTTAAACCCTCCCATTTGTTTTTTTCCAAATTAATCCTCTCCTCCTTACCCTTCCGACCTCTGTTGTCCATATGCCTCGGTCGATCTGGCTCTCCCTAACATGCTGGATTGCTGTCCCTGGACCACCCTGTCACTCGCCAAAAAAGTATAAACTGCCGCCCACGAACATTATTTGACATGATGCAAACTGGATCTAAATAGGAACATAAAAATATTAAGTTGCATTGGGTAGAAGAGAAAAATGTAAATCTAGGAGGCTTTCCATAAGCCACTTCATAGTCTGGGCTCTGTGAATGTGGGTTAAAAACAAAAACAAGTGGCCCAGCCAGTGTTGCTCAGTGGTTGAGCATTGACCTATGAACAAGGAGGTCATGGTTCAATTTCCATCTGGGGCACAGGCCTGGGTTGCAGGCTCCATCCCCAGTAAGGGGGGAGAGTGCAAGAAATAGCCGGTCATTGATTTTCTCTCACCATTGATGTTTCTATCTCTCCCTCTCCCTTCTTCTCTGAAATCAATAAAAAATGTATTTTAGATAAAAGCAATAAATAAATAAATGGATAAAAAGAAAGAGTATATAAACAGAGTACAGAGGTTTTAACAGTAGTTCTTATTTCAATTAATTGTTTGAAATTACATTAAAACATAATAGATATAGATGGGAAACTTCAAAATTACTTGGCAGGCTTACAAGGGAAAAATAAAATGTGGCTCCCCCCCCTCATAAATAATCACTGTGAATAGCTTCTTTTGTTTCCTTGAAAAATATTATGAGTATACAGTCTTTATTCGCAAAATAAAAATGTTAATGAGATTATAACTTACATCAGGCTAATGGCCATTGTTTTTCCAACCTAAAAAAATATTTTCGTACAGATATATCTTACCCTATTTAATGGCTACCAGGTGTTCTTCCACAGTGTGACTCATAATTATTTATCTAGTTCCAGACTGATAAATTAAAGTGTGTGTAATTTGCCCCCTCAATAATACAAATTAGTCATTGAAGATCTTTGTATATGAGCACATCCATAGAAACATTCCCAGAAGTTGATTGATTGAGGCCAAAAGTATGTGCCTTGTCAAGGTTTAACACTGATCTACCCCACTGAAATCTTCTCACAGTTGGTTCCTTGACATTGAAGTCTCAGCTCAATATCACCCTCAGCTCAATATCTCCCCAATGGAGAACATAGCAATTCTTTCCTCTGTGTTTTATGATCATCTTTGCACTTACCACTAAGTGATATATCCTTCCCATACGTTAGTCATTGTTAGCTGACCATCTTCTGTGTTCTCTACCTCTGGAATAAACCTGCTGTTTATTCTATCTCTCCCTCTCCCTTCCTCTCTGAAATCAATAAAAAATGTATTTTAGATAAAATAAATAAATTGATGAAAAGAAAGATTATATAAACAAAGTACAGAGGTTTTAACAGTAGTTTTTATTTCAATTAATTCTTTTGAACAGAGACTTTTTCTGATTTGTTCACCATAGTATATTGGGCACACAATAGGCAGCCAACAAAGAGTCTGTAAATAACCCGGTTACTATTAGCATCGTGGTCACACGTTACAGCACTGCATTTGCTAATACGAAGATAATGCACAGGAACAAGCTTGTGAAGTGTCTCAATTCTTGGCTCTTGGGCCTCTTCCTTTTATTCACTATCTAGGTGACCTAATATGGTTTCATGGCCTTAAATATGATTTATACATAAATGACTCCTAAATACATATTTCAAGTCCAAATCAAACTCCAAAGTCATACAAATCACTCTATAAAACAACTCCATCTGGACACAGAATAGGCACCTCAAAATTAACCTGCCTAAAAGCAAACTTCTATTATACCCCCCACTGGTCTCTTCCACAAGTGTTCCCATGCCAGTAAACGACAACCTCATTCTTCCTATTGTTCAAGATAAAATCCTTGATGTTAATCTCATCCCCTCATACATAAACCATCAGCAAATCCTGCTGGTATTCCTCCAGAGATCCATGAAGAGTTTATTCTGGAACGCATCCCATCATTTCTTGCTATCTCTATTGCTAATATCCCTGTACAAACTACAACTATCTTTCATTTGGATTATCACAAAAACCTCCCAACTGGTTTGCTTGTTATGTACTGTTCCTCTAGAATCAGTTCTCAAACAGCAAACAACAGATCATTTTTAACTGGGTCAGGTCATATCACTCCTTTAAAAAAATTGAATATGAATATCACACCCGTAATAACTCATGTTATCTGTTTCCTGAATATGGTGCTATGAGAATGTCACATTACCTCTCCACTATTTTTCCCCAAAATTTATAACCTCAGTCTAATCATGAAACAACATCAGAAAGACCTAAATTGAGTGAAATTCTGCAAATTACCTGACCAATATTATTTTAAACCTGTCAAGGTCATGTAAAAAAAAAAAAAGAATAGACAAATTATCACAGATTGAAGGAGACATAAATAAATGCAACATGGTGTATTGGATTGAATCCTGAAACAGAAAAAGTACATTAGTAGGAAAAATGGGGAAATCTGAATGAAGTCTGTAGCTCAGTTGCTACTACTATACCAACCATATATTTTTAAATCTTGGTTAAAGTACCATGGTTAAATTGCCTACATTAAGAAAACAAGAGTTTGATCAGTAGTGGGAGCAGAGAGCGGACCCCAGAGAGCCCTGAGCAGCCCCACAGCCGCCCAGTCACCATCAGCACAACCATGAGCAGTGAGGCCGAAACCCAGCAGCTGCCAGCCGCCTCCTCCCCACCCGCCCGCCTCCCAGCGCTGCCCACACCAAGCCAGGCACCACCAGCAGCCGCACAGGGTGCGCTGGCCCGGGGGCATCACATCGGTGGCACCTGCCGGTGGGGACAAAAAGGTCCTTGCAACGAAAGTTTGGGGAACAGTAAAATGGCTCAGTGTAATAAACGGATATGGCTTCATCAACAGGAATGACACCCAGGAAGATGTACTTGTAAGCCAGACTGCCATAAAGAAGAACCCCAGGGGTTCCAGGGCAAGGCAGTGACCGCGCAGCAGAGGGAACCATTATAGACGCTCCTCAGGTCGCAGGGGTCCTCCAGGAAGCTAGCAGCAGGATTCCCAGAACAGTGAGAGTTTGGGAAAGAATGAGGCATCAGAGTGCCCCCAAGGCCAGGCCCACAGCGGTTGCCCGCTTACTACCTGCAGAGACCTCTGGGCGTGGACCAGTCTCCCAGCCCTCCTGTGCAGGGAGAAGTGATGGAGGCGCTGACAACCAGGTGTGGGAGAGCAAGGCAGACCAGGGACAGAATATGCATCGGGGCTATGGACCACGATTCTGCAGGGGCCCTCCTCGCCAAAGACAGCCTAGAGAGAACGGCAATGAGGGGATAAGGAGATGAGACCCAAGGGCAGCAGCCACCTCAAGGTCGGTACCGCCGCAACTTCAACTACCATCGCCGATGCCCAGAAAACCCTCAACCACAAGATGGCAAAGAGGAAAAAGCAGCCCATCCACCAGCTGAGAATTCGTCTGCTCCCCAGGCTGAGCAGGGCGGGGCTGAGTAAAAAACGCTGGCTTACCATCTTTACCATCATCCGGTTTATTCATCCAGCAAGAAGAAATATGAAATTCCAGCAATAAGAAATGAACAAAAGATTGGAGCTGAAGACCTTAAGTACTTGCTTTTTGCCTGTAACCAGATAACCAGAACTATCTACATTATCTATGCAGCATGGGGTTTTATTTTTATCTAAAAACGTCTCTTTATGGTAATGACAAACGTGTTCTTTAAGAAAAAAAAAACAAAAAACTGTTTTTTCTCAATATACCCTTAAAGGTTTTTAAATCGTTTCATATCTGGTCAAATTGAGATTTTTAAGAACCTCATTTTTAATTTGTAATAAAAGTTTACAACTTGATTTTTTTCTGAAAAAAGTCAACACAAACTGTAAGCACCTGCTAATACAGGACTTATATAATCATATCTTCTATAATAAAAGAGAAACATGCAAATTTGACCGTTACCACCAGCCAATTAGAGCGGCTGTATGCAAATTAACCCAGCCAAGATGGAGGCCAACAGCCATGGAACTAGAGCAACAGCCACGGAACTAGAGCAAACTGTTGCAATTGCCTGCCTAGGCTGGCTGAGCCTCTGCTCACAGCCACGCCCACCAGCCAATCAAAGCGGCTGTATGCAAATTAACCCAGCCAAGATGGAGGCTGGCAGGGCAGCTCTGCACTGGGAGCCTCCACGGCTAGCCAGCATAGCTGTGCCAGGTGTGTCAGCTCAGTGGGAGGGGGGGTCTGGCCTGGGCCTCCTCGGAGTGTCCAGGAGCAGCTGTCCTGCGTCTGCTGCCTAGCTCCGCCCCCGGGAGCCTTCGAGGAGTATCCAGGAGCACATGTCCCGGGTCCACTGCCTGGCTCCATCCCCTGGGGGCCTCCCCGGGGCATGCAGGAGCACGGGGCCTCTGCAGGGTGTGCAGGACCAGCCGTCCTGGGTCTGCTGCCTGGCTCTGCCCTGGGGGCCTCCGCAGGGTGTCCAGGAATACCCATCCAGGGTCCTCTACCTTCATCCGCCCCCCAGGGGCCTCCACAGGGCGTGCGGGAGCGTCTGCTGCACAGTGTGGAGAATCCAAAGCCAGTCCACTGCCCAGCTCCACCCCGGGTGTGTTTGCTCAGCAGCAGGGTCCCACCGAGGGATTCTGCACCAGCATCCACCCCTGGCTTGCCACCCAACTCTGCGCCAGGTGTGTCCCCTCAGCGGTGTGGGCCCACCAGGCGTGTGCAATCGTGGGCCCTCCGGTGGGAAATGTCCAGGCCTGCACTAATGGTTCTCAGCCCCTCACCGAGGGCACAGGCCGGGCTGAGGGACCCCCACCCCCACCCCCCCCAGTGCACAAATTTTTGTGCACCGGGCCCCTAGTACATATATAAGCCTAAATGACCAAATGACTGACCACCCTGCAGTGCTCAATGCAGGAGCTGCCCCCTGGTGGTCAATGTGCTCCCACAGCCAATCTCCTGCAGCTGACTAACCTCCTGCAGCCCCTCCCCTGCACCAACCTCCTGTGGCCCCAATTGGCCCTGATCACTGGCCAGACTCAGGGACCCCACCCATGCACAAATCCATGCACCAGGCCTGTAGTAATAATAATGAAAGAAGACTGGAACATGGAATAGAGATACTCAATTCTGTCTTAACAACTCTTGTGTAAATCAAATTTTAACATTTAATTTTCTTTCAAAATCCCTTGGGATCTTCACATCTCACCTTTAAAAAAGCAGAAGGTATTGTTGTGTGCCTGCACATTCTGCCTCTCTCCACTTGCCTTTCTCCAGCCCCTCTTACTGCATATTTTACTGATTTCTTCTCATTTGGTCACTCTGCTCAATCAATACCCTTTATTTTATTTTATTTTTTTAAGCCACCCAGAAGCTCAGGCTTCAGGCCACTCTCAGTTTGGGAATTTATCTCCTTACTTATCCACAAGGCACCCTTCCTTATATATATATCTCTTAGGAAGATTTCCACTCAAATGTAACCTATGAGAGAGTCTTTCCTTATCATCCTTCAAAATATATCTCTCCTCAAAAACCTCAGTAGCAGTCACTATTACTTCCCACCCTTTATTTTCCTTCATAGCACCAGTCAATATCTGAGTAGAAATTTATTCATGTGTATATTCATTTTTTGGCCGATTTTTTTGTGAGGCTAAAAACTTGTTTTATTCACTGCAGTTTATTTCCAGTTCTTGGAATTGTCTCTGTCATGTAACAGATAATCAATAAATATTTGTAGTTATCCATGATCTCTCACTTGGAATCTAAATAAAGATAAAACTTATAAAAAACAAGAGTATACTGGTGGTTCTCAGCAACTGTGTGGTTTGGGGATTTGTTGGTCAAATGATACAAAGTTCATCAGTAATAAGATGCATAAGTTCTGGGGATGTAATTTACAACATGGTTGAAGCATCCATTTTATATAAAATCTGCTGTTTGAAATTTTAATCCTGCTATTTTGGTTTTTGTAAATGCTTGCTTGGTTAAATAATAAGGAAAATAAGACTACTCCCATTTCAGAGAGGCCATTAAAACTTCCCCAGATGAAGTTACCAGTGTTGGCACCAGGCCAAGCCTTTGGTTGAGGTCTCAAAGCCCCAGCACATAGGGGCTCTTTAAGAACTTGCAAAGTGGAACAGAAAACTCCATATTTGGGAGACAAAGAGGGTAAAAAGCTATAAATACAGGAAACTTGCTGTGTGACTTCACTCAGAATTCTAGAGACATTTTTCTCTGGGCCCATGCATAATAATAAATGTAACTCCATCTTTCTAATCATTCCTTGGTCTTCTCTGGTCTTCTGTAATATGGTGACTACAGTTAGCAATGCTTGAAAGTTGCTAAGAGAATAGATCTTAAAGTTCTCTCCACACACACAAAAAAAGGTAACAATGTGAGGTGATGGATGTGTTAACTATCCTTATTATGGTGACTAGAGGCCCGGTGCATGAAATTCGTGCACGGAGTGGGGGTGGGGGTAGGGGGTGGTTGTGGTGTCCCTCAGACCAACCTGCACCCTTTCCAATCAGGGACGCTTGAGGGATGTCCGACTGCCCTTTCATAATCCAGGACCACTGGCTCCCAACCTCTCACCTGCTGATTGCCCCTAACCAATTCCCTGCCAGCCTAATAAATGCCCAACTGCTCCTGTGCTGGCCTGATTGCCCCTAACTGCCCTCCCCATGCCAGGATGGTCCCCTCCAACTGTCCTTCCCTACAGGCCTGGGTCCCTCACAACTGCCCTCCTCTGCAGGCTGGTCCCCGCGTGCTTTCTTCCCCAGCAGCTGGCTGCCGCGGACGGGGGGCTCACAGCCTCTGGGGTATGGGTCCGTCCAGCCCCACAGACTGGATCCCCACCCGCCCCATCCCCCATTGGCTGGCTGGCTGCTGCCGACATGGGGCTCGTAGTCTCTGGGCTGCGGGGCCAGCCTGCCTTGCAGGCCGCCACCACCACTGCCACCACTCACTCCGCCCGCACTGCTCCCTGCCACCGCCCACGCCTCACCTGTTGCTGCTCTCTCCATGGCTGCCAGCCTCCATCTTGGCTGGATTAATTTGCATACAATCGCTCTGATAGGCTGGTGGGTGTGGCTTAGACATCCCAGAGAAATGGTTAATTTTAATATTATGCTTTTATTAGAGTAGATAATTGCACAATGTATCAAATGTATCAAATCATGATATTGTGTATCTTAAACAATATTGTATATCACTTATGAAAGGTGGGGTTCAGTGCACAGATGTCTTCTTGTGAGTGTTTGTCTGAGGAAATTTGAATAAACTCATGGACTAACATTTATTTAATAAAAATGTAGTTTACTGGAAGCATACACAAACTCCATCTGGACAGGGGTGTCCCCAAAGGGGTTCCCCTGCGGAAGGGGCTCCCAGATGGGAAAAGCCTGCTCTCTCTTTCTCTCTAATGGGAAAATAAAACATAAAAATAAAAATAAAAATTCTGCTTGGTGTCCCTTTGCCTCTAGTTTATATGTGCTGTAGTTCTTTGTTTGAGCTTGGCCCTTCTCATTGGACCTTTCGTTACCTCAGGCCGCCCGCGCCCTCCTCATTGGTTATTGTTCCACAGCATGAGCTTCAAAGGCCCAAGTCCACATGGCGCACCTGTTTCTCTCCCCCTTAGAACATCGCTCTGTCTCCTGTGAAAATCTGTTTTCCTCTTTCCCCCATTTGTCAGCATTTCTCTACCCTCTGTGAAAATTTGTTCCCTTTTTCCTTACTCTGTGACTTGTCCTTATCTCCTGTGAACATATGTCTTCCTCTCCCCTCACCCTGTGGCACCTTTGTTATTCTTGTGAGTGTATGCCTTCCGGTGGCTCCCAGCCCTCATCTATGCATTCTTTCCTCATGGACCCTCTTTATTCCTAAGACTCCCTAAACCCTCCTATCTTATCCCTAAAACTCCTTTCACTTATATCTCAATACATTTGAAAATTAAATAAATATTTGTTAAATGTACAATGGAAAAACCAATAAATTTATTTGGCTGGAAAATCATTAAGAAACAATACAATTAAAACTTAAAGATATGATTATATTTATTTTGCATTTGAATATTTATATTCTAATTTATCTAGCAGATACACGGTAGGAAGTATACATTTTATCAAATAGTTAAAATATAGTTATATTTATAGTACCATGTTCTCCAAGATAAATACAACCAAAGGGTCCAAAATAATATTTTTAGTATTATGTACCTTTAATGATTATTTCTAGAACAAATGAGTAAAGAAACACATGAATGAAAAAAGGTGGGTGCAATTTATCTTCTTGTACTCACAGGAGTTTAATTTCTTTTTTTTAATTATTATTATTTTTTTTTATTGCTTAAAGTATTACAATAATGGAGTTTAATTTCTTTCTCTATTATTCATTCCAGGTACAGTTTCAAATGACAGGTGAATTTCAAAAGGAGGTAATTAAATTCAATAGCAATACAAAGAAAAATTATCCCTCACTAATAGCTATTTTCCTTCAGGTAATCATAAAATGCTTTCAAACAAATGCTTTTCAGGATGTCAGTAACCTTTAAGATTAATATTTGCATGTACAAATAAAGCAAACAGTGAATTGTTTTACTAAATTCTCCAGTTCTTGCTCTCATTCTGCAAAGAAATTCTTTTGCCTCTCTGAAAGCCAGTCTCTGATCAGGATTTAAATAATGTGATATCACACTGTGAAGTAAAATCCTATTGTATGAGTAGGAAGTTTTAGTGTACTCTGGAGTTACCTCAGAATCACAAAGCAATTAGCCGATAATGTTAAAAAGTTATGGCTAATTTAACTAATGGTTAATGGAGCCTAGTAAAACTGTCAGAGTTGATGAGCCCAGGGAGATTTTGTGCAGGAACACACATTAACGCCAAGGTCCTTTATCTCCTCTTAAGAGTTTAATCAGCATCTGGAATGATAGGCTCTTGAAATAGAATGCCAAAAATATGGTTTTCAGTTTTTAACCTTTTTAACTGTGAACAGCAACTAACAAGAAGGCAGAGATTTGTCACTAAGAGTATTGTGTAGGTCGCAAATTCATGCTCAGAAAGTCCCTAAGAAAGCACACTTTTCTGTGACTACTAGGAGTTTCGGTGGCTGTCAGGAAGACCCTTCTTCCCCCTATAGTTTGAAAATACAGCAATAACTATATTCATGATCTACTGAGTGACAATAAAATGCCATCAAATAAAGCAATGGTTGAAATGACATAAAAAAGGATAGAGAGGAGACAAATTTGCAGAACTGAGTCTTTCAAAAAGGTTTTAAAAAAAGGCAGTATCTTCTAGACAAAAGTATTGAAATCCCTAGCTAAAGGACAATGCATTGTTCTCCAAGAGCTTCATGTTTTATTCATTGGTTTGTAGTAGTTATGTGTTTTCACAAAGCTTATGTTACAGAATAGGTCCTTTACTCAGTGAAAATGCAGCTTCCTACTGTGAGAAATCCACTTGTTTTCAAAGTACCAAATTTAAGTAATGCATGAAAACGTGGACTTAGGTACCAAAGAGAGAGGGGAGAATTCTACATAAAGAACTGAAAATGATAGTCTTTAGAGAAATGCACCAATTAAACTATCTCAGCAAAGTTTAGCGTGATTGGAGTTCACTGCTAAGGGAATGTTTCGCATGTTCCTTGCCTTCTATTAAGATTTTCTTATTACAGGTATCTGAACGAAATCTTCTGTGACAAATGTGTTGCAGATGGAAATACTGGGAGCAGTTGTGATAACCAGCACATTCGAAATAACAAAAGCATCAGCTTGATTCCCAGTTTCTATCATAAAAATACACTGCGACAGAACTTCAATTTAATATAAAAATGGAGACAACCTTACCAATGACAGGGCAGGAATCAGATTAGTAGTAGTAAATAAATCAGAATTTATTCAAAGTCATAACAGAGGCTTCGCAAACCTAGTAGAGTTAGCCAAAATAATGTTATGAATAATTTACAACATAAATGCAATGTATTATTGATTTTCACATGAAAATTATGTATTTCTGTATATTGAGCTTTGATTATTGCATATGTACAATATGCAAAGCTGTGGAGAAGTGAATAAAAATGATTTTAATTTGCATTCTGGTTAAGTAAAAAGATTAAGTACATATTGTTAAACAAGTCAGACTGTAATAAGCCTTAGTATAGGGTTAGAGTGTAATAATTCATAGTCTAGAGTCCAAATTTACTATAAGATTATAGTTCAGGGAAATTTTATTTTAATAAGGTCACCTATGATTTGAATGTTTGTGTCTCTGTAAAATTTATATGTTGACATCCTACCCAAGAAAGGTGGTAGGGTTAGTGATGGAGCCTTTGGGAGATGAGTAGGCCCTCAGGAATGGGATTGGTGTCTTTATAGAAGAGGCCTGGGGAGCTTGCTATCTTCTCCCACCATAGGAGGAAAGTGTGACAAGTCTTTGAGTAGAAGAGAGCCCAAATTTGATCATGCTGGCACCCTGGTCTTGGACCTTGGGTTTTCAGAACTGTAAGAAAGTAATTCCTGATTTTTGTGTGTGTGTTTGTTTGTTATTTAAAGGGTTTTAATTTTTTAAATATAGATTTTATTGATTTGAGAGAGAGAGAGGAAGGGAGAGGGAATGGAGAGAAATATATCAATCAGTTGTCTCCCACATATACCCCAACTGGGGAGCGAACCCACCATATATGCCCTGACCAGAAATCAAACCAGTGAACTTTCTGTTGTTTGAAAGTTATCCAGTTTGCTGTATTTTGTTACAGCATCTTGAATAGACTGAAATGGAAGATATTTCAAGAAGGTGGGCTTTGCAAAGAATTTCAGGTGAATGCGATGGGAAACCTATATTAAATGGCCATTTTATTAATAGCAATTCATCTTTTCATTCACTTAACAAGACAAATAGGAAATACCTATTTCCTAGGCAATATAGTGTGTACTAGAGATGCAAAAACAAGTAGATTAGACAAGGTGTCTACACTTAAGATTACCACAGTTTAGAGAGACTAGCAGAAACATAGAAAACTAACCATACAGCATTTTCAATTCTGCCATAAAAGTATCAACAATTTATGATTAATGGATAGGGTGAGGTTCATAGCCAAGCCTGACAATGTAAAATTAGATTTTCAGGGGATTAGTATAAAAGTTAAATATGTTTAGTCACATACCATGCAGAGGGAACTGAAAAATAAATGCACAGTTCAGAAACTGCACGGTATATAATAAGTGATGTAAGAAGTCTAAGGCATTCACGGAGCAGCTATTATAAGCCATGTGGTTTTGAGAGACCAGATGGGAGAGGAAGATATGGGAACTTCCAGGTCAGTAGATGTGAGATGCACAGAGATACAAGTGCTCAGTTAACTTGAGATGGGATACAAATGAGCTAATTAGGGGAAATGCTCCACGTGGTGGTAAAGCACATCTAATTCTCCCAGTGCCTTCCTTGTCCATCAAGATGCTTTTCTTGAGATGGATAAGCTTCTGTTGCTCATATGGAAAGGAATAGGGCTGAGTGGGATTCCTCTTGAGTCTATTTAAATGTGGGCTTCTGCTCCAGACATGCCATTCACACCCGGGCCTCGAATTCTGCTTATCCACAGAAATGCCACAACCATCCCTCCGATTTCCCAAACCTGAAACATGGAATTATCTACTCATCCTCCCAAAATTACCCCAACATCTCCAGATATAGTAAAGCTACAAAGTCCCATCAATCTTGCTTCTGAAATATTTCTCTTAATGGTCCACTTACTCCCTGGCCTGTATTCTATATTTTCTGTCATTGTCTTCATGTTTTCTGTCATTGTCTCCATTCCCTCAGTGATCCCTTGCTGCTGACTCAGCTCTCTGTTTTAAATTTTAATCCTTTACATTTATTTTACACAAGATAGCTCAGAGCTATCGCTCTAAAACACAAAGTTGAATATGGTACTCTCCTACAGAACTCTTGATTAACTTTCAATCTCAGCTGGGTCTCAGAACTTTTTGAGATGTTTTAAAGGTTTGGACCTGTTCAGTGAATAAGAAGAAAATACTTATACACCATAGTTTTTCTTATAAAAATTCAGAAAATTCATAGAACTTAGGTTCATACATTGATGTATTAGGATGGGTAAACTCCATATTTAATGTCATTTTTCAACGGCTTGTCTTGGCTACAGGACAAAAGAAGACCCTCATTCTCCCCGAGCTCATTTATCACAGATTTCCTCTTCATTTGAATGAGCAGTATTCTTCTTGCAGAAATTTTACACATAATTTTCCCACACTCCACAATTCTCTTCCAATACCAGATCCCTTCTGTACTTTACTCAATAGACCTCTGTTTTAAAGTTCTTCCTCAACTCTTTTCTATTCTGCTATAATTTTCAACTCTGAGCAATATATTAGCTATCATTGTATTTATTTCACTATTATTTGTCTCCTAAGCCATAAGCTCTACTTTTGCATCCACTGTCATGAATATTGTGTGGTACCTCACAGGTTTCCAATAAATATTTGTTGAATAAAGGAATATTTAGGTAACAAGGATAATATATTATTTAGTAACATCTGCCAAATTGCAGCAAATTCAAATTTTTGTGGTTAATAAAGCATTATTCACAAGCTCTCCTGTGACTGATCTTATCAGTCTTGGATGAGCAAAGCTTCTGGCCTAAGGGTGAGTTTAAATTAAGCATTTTTAACACAAGTGATTAAATCCCAATAGGGTAAAAATTGGTTCTTGATGTATGTGTGTGATTTTAGATATTACAATGATCTGTGTTCTTCCACAGATAATGGCCACAATATAAAAATAAAAAATAGTATATCCATAGTAATAAAATTTTATGCAGGGGAGGGGCCATTAGGAAAAAAAAACTGTCTAATAAGTATTCTTAGAGAATGTCAGTATAATAAAGATGGAGAAACACTAGTTTAGATCATTCCATGTGTTTTCAGTCTGTGATCCAGAGTGAGTAGCTACCTCTGTCATAGTTTCCTGCGGGCCAGGAATTGGAAGCTCTGAAAAGCCCAGACCAAAACACCCATGCACACTGAAAGCCAGGGGTTCTCAACCTGTGGGTCGCGAACCCTTTGGAGGTCGAATGATCCTTTCGCAGGAGTCGCCTAAGACCATCCTGCATATCAGATATTTACATTACGATTCATAACAGTAGCAACATTACACTTATGAAGTAGCAATGAAAATAACTTTATGGTTGGGTCACAACATGAGGAGCTATATTTAAAGGGCCAGAAGGTTGAGAACAACTGCTGAAGGCCTCTGTTTTCCAATGGGGGAAAATGGGGACATTTGTAATAATTTCAACAATAAAGATAAAGTTTTTAAAAAGAAACTCTATATGCATTGTTTCTTTTTTTCTATTTTATCTTATTTTATTTTTTATTTATTTATGTTTTCTATCACCATTTATCCCCTCTACTTCTTACATTCTCTTAGAAAAAGCAAATCACAAACCCCACATTTAATGAGGCAAAAACAGTTTGCTCTAGATATTATATTAGGAAGCACTGCAAATTCACAAAGCAAAGGGCATGGCATATAATCTATATATCTAATCTAATAAAAGAGTAATATGCAAATTACTCTTTTAACTTCCCCGCACTCCATTACACCCACAAGCCATGCCCACCAGCAAATCAGGAGCAAATATGCGAATTAACTCAACTAAGATAGTGGTGGCCACAGAGCTGGAGTTGCCCTGGGCAATGGAGGAAGCCAAGGCCTGCAAGTCCTGAGCTCTACTCAAGGCTACAAAGTTTTAATTATAGAAGATAAACAAACCCCAGATACCTGCTGGGCTGGAACATTGGGTTGCCAGGGGCAACCCAGGCTTCGAGCAGGAGGAGGGGGGAACCAAGGCAACGAAGTTTCAATTATAGAAGTTAAATAAATCCCAGATAGCTGCTTCCAGCCAGGCACCCCAGTAGGGACCTGAACCCTGAAGGGGCTTGTGGGCAGCCTGAAATGGCCCTCTGCCCCTCACCCAGGCTTGCCAGGCACACCAGCAGGTGGACATCCCCCGAGGGCTCCCAGACTGAGAGAGGACACAGGCTGGACTGAGGGACCCCCCTGAGTGCACAAATTTTTGTGCACCGAGCCTCTAGTATACAAGCCTAAGTGGTAGTCCCACTGTTACACCATTCCACCATTCGACTGGTAGCTATGATGTGCACTGACTACCAGGAAGCAGATGCTCAATGCACAGGCATGGAAACATGGAACATGCTGATGAATCTCAGAGGGAAGTGGGGAGGGGGAAAGAAGGGCAGGAAGAGATTAACCAAAGATCTTATATGCGTACTAGAGGCCCGGTGCACGAATTCATGCACTGGTGGAGTCCCTCAGCCTGGCCTGCAGAATCAGGCCAAAACCAGCAGTCTGACCTTCCCCCAGGGGTCCCAGATTGACAGAGTGAATCGATGAATGAATCTGTGCACCGGGCCTCTAGTTACATTATAACCATGAATGGAGAGTCAGATACAATGACCCTATCTGCCACATATGAATTCTGGAGTTCCAGAATGAGAATAAACTACCTGCAAAGGTGTCAATCTTCAGCATAAACATTTAAGGTAAAAATAGGTCAAAACAGTAGGGCTGAAATTTGCAAAACAAAAAAGAGTTTTTTTCTGTTACCTTGTTTTCCTCTTGAACTTGTATTCTGACAGCTCGACTGTACAAGATGCTTGTCAGTTGACAGTAGATAGCATTTTGGATATATTGAGCTTGCATGTGAAAACTGAAACACTTGAAAAATCTCTCTGGTTTAAGCTACACTAAAATAATTCTGGAGTTAAATTATATAAACTGAAAGTGAGAACTTAATTTCATTAGCATTTTTATCATTTAAAAGCATTAGCAGAAAACTTCTAGATAGCATGTTCTTGTGACTGGAATAATCATGCCAATATGCATAAATTACCATGAAAGGATATGGTAGGTAACGTTACTGCATAGTGTAGGCTCTTCATCAATAAGGTAGAAATAAATACTTCATAGACAATAAATCCAATCCAATTCAGATTTATACACTGAAGAAAAACAGCTAATGTGAAGGCTCATTGGCTTCATATACACTATCTTAAGAATTGTACCAGAGCATTTTTTTGGGGTGGACTTTGGAAAAGTCATTGATTATTAAAGTGAAAACTTAAAATAAGATGTTCTAAGTAATATTCATAATAATCATCCTACATCCACAATAATATCCTAGAATATCTTAGGAATTAAAATGAAGCTACCAAAAAAAAAAAAAAAAGAACAAAAGCCTTTGATTCCTTCAAATAGACTACTATGTAAAGGCTATTAATGAAGTGAAAGTATTCTTGAATTAAACATTGACTACAAGAATACTAGAGAATTCAGTTAATTAAGCAGGCTCTAATGTCAGTTGCCTGGGCTGCATCTGAATTCTATTTAGTCATAGGACACTTCACTTTTCTCATCTAACACTCAAGACTATGTATTCAACAAGTATTATTTAGTAGTGTTGTTTAATTACTAGGGTTTATCCTCTAGCCTCCTGAGGCTGATTTATGCAAACTTTCTCTGTAAGGGAGCACATAGTAAATATTTTCAGCATTAGGAACATACCACCCATGCTACAACTACTCAGCTATGCCATTGTGATATGAAAGCAGTCATAGACATTACATTGTTGAATGGGTGTGGCTGGGTTTAAATAAAGCTTGTGCTATAAAGACAGGCAGTGGGCTAGATCTCCCCTATAAGTTATAGTTCACTGATCCCAGCACGGTAGCAGAACCTGAGTCCTAGCAAACTCTCAAAGTTCTGCCAGATCTGATTCTATAATACATTTTAATATCACGATAAAATACTATCATTTATTCTCAAAACTATTGATTGTTTAATTAGTATCATGTTTTGCCCCCAAGCTATCTTGTTTAGGTATACTTAGGACAATGTTGTCAATTTACCAAAGGAACAATTATTAAATATATGGGCTTACTATACATGACATGATCCTAAACACATAAAAAGTTTTATATAAAAAATTTCCAATAATATAGACACTCAAAATTGAGGGTGAAATTAGGAGCTTCACAGACAAAAAAGGACTAAAGGAGTTTGTTACTACCAAACCAGCAATGCAAGAAATGTTAAAGGGCCTACTGTAAAAAGAAAAAAATAGGAAACGAAGAAGGAACACAGGGGTAAAGAATAAAAATGGTGACTAACAAGTATTTATCAATAATAACTTTAAATGTAAGTGGATTAAATGCCCCAATCAAAAGACATAGGGTAACTGAGTAGATAAGAAAACATGACCCACATATCTGCTGTCTACAGGAAACCCACCTCAGAAAAAAGGACACACACAGACTGATGGTGAAGAGATGGAAAAAGGTTTTACAGGCGAATGGAAATGAAAAAAAAGCTGGGGTAACAATACTTATATCTGACAAATTAGATCTCAAAGTGAAGGACATAAAAAGAGATAAGGAAGGCCACTTCATAATACTAAAGGGAGACATTCAACAAGAAGAAATAACTCTGGTAAACATATACGCACCCAATATAGGAGCACCCAAATACATAAAAAAACTTCTGGAAGATATCAAGGGAGAAATGGACAGCAATACAATCTTAGTGGGGGACTCTAATACCCCACTATCACCACTGGAAAAATTCTCTAAACAAAAAATCAGCAAAGAAACATCACTCCTAAATGACTCACTAGAGCATATGGACTTAATTGACATCTTCAGAACACTTCACCCCAAAGCCACAGAATATACATTCTTTTCAAGTGCACATGGGTCACTCTGAAAGACAGGCCATATATTGGGACACAGGTAAAGTCTCTTCAAATTCAAGAAGATAGAAATCATATCAAGCATCTTCTCAGATCACAATGGCATAAAACTGGAAATCAACTACAATAAAAACAACCCAAAAAAATCAAACACATGGAGACTAAACAGCATGCTACTAAACAATGACTGGGTTACCACAAAGATCAAAGAAGAAATAAAAAACATAATAGCAACAAATGACAATGAAAACACAACAATCCAAAATCTATGGGACACAGTGAGAGCAGTCTTGAGAGGGAAGTTCATAGCTCTACAAACCTACTGCAGAAAACAAGAAACAATGATAATAAATTACCTAACCCTTCAACTCAAAGAGTTAGAAAGAGAGCAACAAGAAAAGCCCAGTGTAAGCAGAAGGAAGGAAATAATAAAGATCAGAGCGGAGATAAACGACATGGAGACCAAAAAGACAATACAAAAGATCAATGAAACCAAGAGCTGGTTCTTTGAAAGGATAAACAAGATTGATGAACCTCTAGCCAGGCTCACCAAGAAGCAAAGAGAAAGGACCCAAATAAACAAAATCAGAAATGATAGAGGTGAAATAACAACAGATCCCAAAGAAATACAAAGGATTGTTAAAGAATACTATGAACAACTCTATTCCAATAAACTGGACAACCTCGAGGAAATGGACATATTCCTAGAAAAATACAACATTCCAAAACTCAATCAAGAAAAATCTAAAAATCTTAATAGGCCAATTACTATGGAAGAAATTGAAGCAGTAATAAAAAAGCTCCCGCAAACAAAAGCCCAGGGCCAGATGGCTTCACAGGGGAGTTTTACCAAACATTCAAGGAAGAACTAAAACCTATCCTCCTCAGACTATTCCAAAAAATTCAAGAGGAAGGAACACTTCCAAACTCATTCTATGAAGCCAGCATTACCCTAATACCAAAATCAGACAAAGATAACACAATGAAAGAGAATTACAGGCCAATATGCCTCATGAACATAGATGCCAAAATCCTTAACAAAATCCTAGCAAATTGGATCCAGCAATATATCAGAAAGATCATACACCAGGATCAAGTAAGATTTATCCCAGGGATGCAAGGATGTTACAATATCCGCAAATCAACTAATGTGATACTTCACATAAACAAATTAAGAGATAAAAACCACTTAATCATATCAATTGATGCAGAAAAAGCATTTGACAAAATCCAGCACCCATTTTTGATAAAAACTCTCAGCAAGGTAGGAATAGAATCATCATACCTCAACATAATAAAAGCCATTTATGACAGATCCACAGCCAACATCATACTCAATGGGCAAAAATTAAAACCATTTCCCCTTAGCACAGGAACAAGACAAGGTTGCCCACTCTCACCACTCCTGTTTGACATAGAACTGGAAGTATTAGCCATTGCGATTAAACAAGAAGAAGAAATAAAAGGCATCCAAATTGGAAAAGAAGAAGTAAAACTGTCCTTATTCGCAGATGACATGATATTGTACATAAAAAACCCTAAAGACTCCATCAAAAAATTATTAGACTTAATAAATGAATTCGGCAATGTAGCAGGGTACAAAATTAATGCCAAGAAATCCATGGCATTTCTATAGATGAACAATGAACTTACAGAAAGAGAGACTAAAAAAGCAATCCCATTTACCATCACACCAAAAAAACTAAGATACCTAGGAATAAACTTAACTAAAGAGGTAAAAAAACTCAGAAAACTACAGGATGTTGAAAAAAGAGTTAGAGGAAGACATAAACAGATGGAAGAACATACCATGTTCATGGATTGGTAGAATCAATATCATTAAAATGTCAATACTACCTAAAGCAATCTATAAATTCAACACACTCTCCATTAAAAAATCAACGGCATATTTTACAGACCTAGAACGAACTCTCCAAAAATTCGTCTGAAATAAAAAAAGACGCCGAAGAGCTGCAGTGATCCTGAGAAAGAAGAACAAAGTAGGCGAGATCTCAATACCAGATATCAAGCTGTATTACAAAGCCACTGTTCTCAAAACTGCCTGGTACTTACACAGGAACAGACATATAGATCAATGAAATAGAATAGAGAACCCAGAAATCGACTCGAACCTCTATGCTCAATTAATATTTGACAAAGGAGGCAAGAACATACAGTGGAATCAAGATAGTCTCTTCAATAAATGGTGCTGGGAAAATTGGACAGATATATGCAAAAAAATGAAACTAGACCACCAACTTACACCATACACAAAAATAAACTCAAAATGAATAAAGAACTTAAATGTAAGACGGGAAACCATAAAAATACTAGAGGAATACAAAGATAACAAAATCTCAGACATATGCCAAAGCGGTTTCTTCACCGATATAGCCCCTAGGGCTTTGGAAACTAAAGAGAAAATAAGCAAATGAGACTTTATCAAAATAAAAAGCTTCTGCACAGCAAAAGAAACCATCAACAAAACAACAAGAAAGCCCATTACATGGGAGAACATATTTGCCAATGTTATCACTGATAAAGGTTTAATCTCCAACATTTACAGGGAACTCATACAAGTTAACAAAAAGAAGACAAACAATCCAATCAAAAAATGGGCAAAGTACCTAAATAGACACTTTTCAAAAGAGGACATTCAGAAAGCCAAGAGACATATGAAAACATGCTCAAAGTCACTAATCATCTGAGAGATGCAAATCAAAACAACAATGAGATACCATCTCACACCTATCAGAATAGCTGTCATCAACAAAACAACAAACGACAAGTGCTGGAGAGGATGCGGAGAAAAAGGGACCCTCGTGCACTGCTGGTGGGAATGCAGACTGGTACAGCCACTGTGGAGAACAGTATGGAGTTTCCTCAAAAAATTAAAAATGGAACTCCCTTTTGACCCAATGATCCCACTTCTTGGAATATATCCTAAGAAACCAGAAACACCAATCAGAAAGAACATATGCATTCCTATGTTCATAGTAGCACAATTTACCATAGCTAAGATTTGGAAACAGCCTAAGTGCCCATCAGCAGATGAATGGATTAGAAAGCTGTGGTACATCTACACAATGGAATACTATGCTGCTGTAAAAAGGAAGGAGTTCTTATCATTTGCAGCAGCATGGATGGAACTGGAGAACATAATGCTAAGTGAAATAAGCCAATCAATGAAAGAAAAATACCACATGTCCTCACTCATCTATGGATAATAATAACCATTATAAACTGGTGAACAAAAGTAGATACAAAAGCAGAGCAGCATCAAACAGACTGTGAAATAACAGCAACAAGGACAGGGAGGGTTGCAGGGGGGTGGGTAACAGATCAACCAAAAGACTTTTATGCATGCATTTAAGCATAACCAATGGACACAAAACACTGGGGAGTAGGGGAGGCTGGGGGAAGGGCAGGGGAAAAAAGAGATATAATCTTTGTAATATGTTATGTAATAAAAAATGGGGGAAAAAGAAAGTTAAAAACTTCCATTTTTGTGTTTACCTTGGACATGATTAGTATTATATTTATTTTTTTCCCCAATTTAGGGTGGTAGTGTTAACAAGTGAGTGAGGAAAAACCAGTGCCTTTGGGTGAATGTAACTTTGGGTCAGACTGTCTGGCTATAGTTAAGGGAAGCCATCCTCACAAGGACAATTTTGGTCTACTTCTTGGATTCCTGCAGGCTGGCACTGGGCTCCCAGACAATCCAGGAACCAGTCTCCAGCACCGGTTTGGACACAATATGTTCCCGATCCACAGATTTATCAGCTGCTCTGGTAGGCTTGACACAAAGGCTTGATTGAAATGCAGTCACAGTGCTAAAAACTTGAAGTGTTTACTAATTTGGGGCCCTCCTCCATATACGGAATAATTTACCAAATATATGCATTACCAAATATCACTATTATCAAGAAATATTATATGCCAGAGCTTTACCACTGTATTTCAACAAAAGTCTAGCTGTCCTGTAAAATATGTTCAAGGGGAAAAAATTCCTGGGAAGCAAAGGCTCAAACACAGACAGTATTTCCTGGTTTGCCTTCAGGTCTATCTGGGCCTTGTGACTAATTCCTAAGCCAGGACAATGTTAGTCTCCTCTGTGTGGGCAACTTTTAAGCCAATACATAAAACCTTGCCCATACATTTCCTCATAGATGTCTGAAATAAAGAGCGCTGGGCAACATAGGAAAATACTCCTGGAAGATTGCAACAGCCCCCAGAGTGCAAACTGTAAGCAGAGACTTCCTACTACCAAATAGGAACATCCATATTGGACTCTTAGGTGAGTCAGCAATATACTCTTATGTTTTTGAGAAACTACAATTTGAGAATTTGTTATTGCAGTATATATTAAAATAACCAATACATGATGTGCTCCTCGGAAATAAGTTGCATTCTTAATAAAACATGAAGGTATATGGCCTTGGTTGGAAGTCAAGGTGTAGTTACCAAAGGATAATGTGTAACAGGATGGAATGCTTACAGAGCATGGCTATGCCATGTAAAATACGTTGTATGACACCTATGATAATGTCAGAGACCTAATGCCTGCTACATGTGTGGCTATAGGGGAAATGTTTGTGTATATTAATTGCTTCCCATTAATTATAGAAAGAGATGAGCTAAGGTAAAACATTTGTTAGCAGAATTGAAATGATATAGAGATAGGCTAAATTTTTTGTTTGTTTTCTAGAACTCAACTAGCAAGAAATGAAATGGTAAAGGTCTTGAACTAAACAAAAATCTCATCGAGATTTTTGAGTTGGTTAAAATATTAAGTTCACATTTCTTCACAAAACCTATTATTTCACATGCTGTAAGGTAGCTGCTTTTAAACTGCAAGAAAGAAAAATCAAAACGCAAAACAACAGCTATATGCCTGAGGTAGCAAATAAACAACCACACTTAAGAATTGTGTCTGGGGAAAAAAGGTCATGGAGAAAGTAGTGTTAGCTCCCTTTATTGTTTTAAGCAACTAAGTTTTAAAGGATGTTTCTTACCACAATTTAAACCACCTATCTTTTTTTTTCTAATAACTGGAAAGAAACAAAAAAGGTTATATGAAGATAGTTTATGTTGTTTGGTAATCAGAAAATGAGAAAATCCTGTTTTCTCTTACTTAGGGGATGAAGTTACCTGCTGAGAGTGAAGATCCAAGTTTTTGCTTAGAATATTTTAAGAAAGTAGAAAATATGGACATTGTCACTGTTTAGAAAAGGAGACATTAAGTCAAAATAATGAGACTTGTGGGCCTTTCTCACTGGGTGGCCAGCCACCATGAGGCTCCGAGTTTGTGGAGATGCCTTTATCTTACTGTATATGTGTGTGTTGAGTTTCACTCGGTAGCCCCTGTGTGAGCACAGGAAGACAAACATTGATTTGATGCAGTATTAATCCCAGGTCTGCATGAGGAAACAATATGAGGTCAGGGGCAGAAGAGCAGGAAATATTCCAACACTGACAAGCTTATGGTTCAAGGTTAATAACCCGAAAATTGAAGTTAGATAAAGATGGAAGGAAAGATATGCAGCGATTTACAAACAAGCATAATAAAGAGCAGTCAATTCCATAAAAGATGAACAAAGTATCTAATCTAATAAAAGAGTAATATGCAAATTGAATCTCACTCTGTGTAGACCTAAGCCATGCCCACCATCCAGGCCATGCTCACCAGCCAATCAGAATGGCTGTATGCAAATTAACCCAGCCAAGATGGAGGCTGGCAGCCATGAAGCTAGAGCAAACAGGAGGCTTCTGTTGTACCAGCGATGGAGGAAACTGCCTGCCTAGGCCGGCTGGGCCTCTGCTCAAGGCAACAAAGTTTCAATTATAAAAGATAATAAACCCCCAAAACCTGATTCCAGCCAGCCTCGCTGGGGCATTGGGTCAATGGGAGCTGTGGACAGCCTGAAAACGGCCCACAGTCCCTTACCCAGGCTGGCCAGGCACACCAGCAGGTGGACATCCCTCAAGTGTCCCAGATTGCGAGAGGGCACAGGCTGAGCTGAGGGACCCCCCTGAGTGAACAAATTTTTGTTCACCAGGCCCCTAGTTAAATATAACAGAGAAGTGAAAGGATGAAAGGTTGTGATCCGAAAATTAGTTTGGCAGACTTGCATCAAGAACATTTCTGGAATGTTACTCAAGTCTGTTAGTTTTGGGATGTGAATGTGGTTTTGAGCAAGGAGGAAGCCAGTACTTTCTCCCCCCTCTAGGAATTGTGGGACAGAGAAGGATGAGCAGCAGAAGAGACCTGAGCACAAGAACTTTGTTATTCTCCATTCCAAGAATCCATCGATTTGAGAGCATAGAACTAAAAAAGAGAACAAATGTATTCTAGCAGAGAAATGAATAAAAAGCATTACACCAGATGAGTGATTTCCACAAACTCATGAAATTCAGGGACATATAAGAGCTTGTTGGGCGACAGACAAGAGCATGAGAGATGACACCCAGGAAGGAGCTGCAGTGTAGGTCAACCAACGTTACTGAGAACTCAGGTGGACTCTGCTTCTGAGTTCATTTATACATATAAAACCCTAATATGAAAATAGGCTGAATGGTGGAACAACTGAACAACTGGACACTATGATGTGCACTGACCACCAGGGGACATGTGCAGAACATGGTGGGCACAGGCAGCAAGCAGCAGAGTGTGGAACATGGTGGGCATCAGCTGCGGTGAAATGGTGGAGCAGCTGAGCTGGGGTGCCAGACAAAGGCGGGGTGCTTGATGCTGTCATTGGGGCAAGCCTCTGGTGGTTACTGAAAATTCTTTGCTCCCATTCACTGAGGTCCCACTTGGCACTCGCAACTGCTGCTGGTGCCAACCCTGCTTGCATCCACTGCCAGCACCTGACACCAGCCCTGATCACCCCTCAGGGCTTCTCTACCTCCTCCTGCTCCTGAGGAGTGATTAGGGCCAGCAGCTGCCACTCGCACCCACTGCTGGCACTAGCCTCAATTGCTCCGCACTGTCAGAGGGTGCGAGTGAGGCTGGCACCGTCAGCAGGGGGGAGCAGTGACAGCAGCAGAAGTGTGGCTGCCAGCAGACAGGGGAACAAGGACTGCAGTGGGAGGGGCCAGGAAGGCAGGGAGGATGGGCCAAAACCCCTATGCCCACCACAGCCTCGCGGCCCACAGTTCCTTTCATGGTGCATGAATTTGTGCACTGAGCCTCTAAAATGTACATAAAATGGAAAACTAAAAAGCAACTATGAAGCCAGATTTAAAAATAGACACCTTGGTCAGCTATGAAATAGCCACATGTTAGAACCAAAAACTACTTTTTGAGAAGTTTTAAGAATAGTTACAACAACCTGTCCCCACCCTCCTTCCCTCTTCAGTACTTGAGTATGGCCACCAGGCATTTGCTTTAACCCTGTCAAAAGTGGGAAAATAATTTAAAAGAACTGTGAAGAGAGAACTGTGTTTTCTGGCAAAAAGTAATCGCTACAGAAAAAAAGGTCCTCAGGGACCCAAAGATCATCTCGCCATCAACACACCCCAAAGAAGAGCCAGAGATTCAGTGATCTCGCCCACACACACAGCAGCTGTGCTCAGCCCTCTCCTCAGTCGGAGATCCACTGTGAGAAAACACATTGACACAGAGCAACAAAGGAAATCTATAGGAACTAGCCATAGCAATCAGCATAGTTTCTCATTCAATAATAAAAAGGTAATATTTAAGAGAAAAACAAACATTATTTTTGACAAGTTTATAAACTAATTATATTTAAAGATATATTGCCTCCCCCAAAAACCACTAAAATATTAACAGGAAAATAAAAAGGTTTAATCAGAGGATGAGAAAAAAGTTCTTAGAAATTAAAAATATTAATGTAAAGCAAAAATAGATGAGTTTTAATAGATGACAGTAATTTTGCAAAAAAGAATTATATGTAATGAAGGTGAGAGTCTTCTCCACAAAAGTACTCATGCAATCCTATAGAATAAGAAACAAATCTAGCAGCTTCACTCAATTGCTTCAATGAGACTTCAAGGAGGTAAGAAAGATCCTTTGTCTTACAGAAAGAAAAGAAGCAGGTCACTTATAAACAAATCACATTAGCATTCATTTATCACAGTAAAATCAATGTATGGTAGAAGAAAAGAGAAAATGAATTAAAGTATGAGAAAATTATTTTGATAGCAGAAGTATGTACTGTGTAAATTAACAATACAAAAAGGCATCTGCTAATCATCAATAAAAATAAATATATTTTCCATTTATAGAGACAATCAGAAATGTTACCTTGCTTGTACCCTTTCTAAAGTATATTCATTGAGGTCATGCTGCTTAAAGGAAGAGGAGAATAAAAGGGAAGTTACAACCGTTAGGATACCTAATTTCTGAGCACATGAAGGGAGATCTTGGTCTGATAGATCTGCAGTACATTGAGAGGGAAACCTGTACAGATTGAAGCAAAGCCCTGGCAGTCCCTTGGGAGAATGCCACTAGGAAAAACAATTATAAATACTAAAAGGAATGACACTGGTTCATTTTGAAAGCTTATATTATAGCTTGTTCATCAAGAGAAAACAGTAACATCAAAAACCTTAAAAGAAACAGCAATTGTAGGCCTAGCTGGTTTGGCTCAGTGGATAGAGCATTGGCCTGTGGAGTGAAGGGTCCCAGTTTCAATTTCGGTCAAGGGCATATGCCTGGGTTTCTGGCTTGATCCCCAGTAGGGGGCGTGCAAGAGGCAGCCAATTAATGATTCTCTCTCATCATTGATGTTTCTATTTCTCTCTCCCTCTCCCTTCTTCTCTGAAATCAATAAAAAAAAAAGAGAGAGAAAGAAACAGCCCTAACCAGTTTGGCTCAGAGGATAGAGCATCAGCCTGCAGACTGAAGGGTCCCAGGTTCAATTCTGATCAAGGGCGTGTACCTTGGTTGGGGGCACATCCCCAGTAGGGGGTGTGTAGGAGGCAGCTGATCGATGTTTCTAACTCTCTATCCCTCTTCCTTCCTCTCTGTAAAAAGTCAATAAAATGTATTTTGAAAAAAGAAACAGCAGTTGTAAAATAATGCCAAGTAAAAGTAAAAAGCAAATTAAAATAATAATTTAGAAAAAAAATGTTATAGTGCCTAATTATTCAGGTGAAGCTAAAATATGCTGCAATTGACACACAATTGACATCTCATTGGCTTAACAAATAGAGTTATATATTTCATCAGTCAGGTTTGTCCTAGGTCTCAGGAGTTCTAGAAGGTGGCTGCCTAGCAAATGGTGACTCAGAAATTAGGCTTCTTATATATCATCATTATATTATCTGGTACATGGGCTACCAACCTCTGCTACAGAAGAATGTGCTAGAGATTAGATATTACATTAGTGTTGGTCTAGAAAAGATACCACTGTCATTCATTGGTAGACTCTGGTTCCATATCCCTGACTCTAAAGATTTGGGAATTAAAAAGAACACAAAGACATGCAGTGAGTAGTAAATTCTCTCACCATAGAATATAGAACATGAAAACAAATTTGACACCTGAACATTTTTTGTCAGAGTACTACAGAGAATCTGGTTTTGGACCTGCGGAGAAGAAAATTAATCTCGGCATACTTATTGAATCTGCCACAATCAGTATTATTATAAACATTAAAAAGTAACTATTCTTTATTATTTACACTGCAACTAATAGAAAAATAGTTTATTTATAAATTTAAAGCAAATTATGATATAAATATACTTTAATGATATAAAGAAATTACAAAGTACATATTTGCAGTTACAAAATAATCATGAGGATGTAAAAGTACAGCATAGGGAACATAGTCAATAATATTACAATAACTATGTATGGTGCCAGTTGAGTATTGAAAATATTGGGGAAACATTTTGTTAAGTATATGATTGTCTAACCACTATGCTGTATACCTGAAACTAATAAAGATAAATTAAAAAAATAAATAGAAGGTAAAATCATACTCATCAAGATGGAAGTTAGCAAGGGAGAGTTAAAGTAAATATAAGGAACATGAATATGTACATCTAATCTAATAAAAGAGTTATATGCAAATTAGCTGTCACTCCAAAACACCTAAGCCATGCCCACCAGCCAAGCCACGCCCACCAACCAATCAGAGTGGCTGTATCCAAATTAACCCAGCCAAGATGGTGGCCGGCAGCCACGGAGCTAGAGCAAACAGGAACGTTTCTGTTGCACCAGGAGTAAACTGCCTGCCTAGGCCGGCAGGGCTCTGCTAAAGGTAGCAATGTTTCAATTATAGAAGCCATGGAGCTGAAGCAAATGGCTTCATGCCTGCCTAGGCCTCGGCTCAAAGTAACAACATTTCAATTATAGAAGATAAATAAACCCCAGAAACCTGATTCCAGCCAGCCTTGCTGGGACCTTGGGTCAATGGGAGCTGTGGGCAGCCTGAAAATGGCCCTCAACCCCTCCCCAGGCTGGCCAGGCACCCCAGTAGGGACCAGAACCCTGAATGGGCAGTGGGAAGCCTGAAAATGGCCCTCATTCCCTCACCCAGGCTGACCAGGCACCCCAGTAGGGACCTGAACCCTGAACTGGCTGTGGGCAGTCTGAAAACAGCCCTCAGCCCCTCACCCAGGCTGGCCAGGCATGCCAGCAGGTGGACATCCCCCGAGGGGTCCCAGGCTGCAAGAGGGCACAGACTGGGCTGAGGGACCCCCCGAGTGCACAAATTTTTATGCACTGGGCCCCTAGTGTTATATATTAGGGAATAAAAAATATTGCTTACATTTAGTGGAACAAAAACCCAAAAGGATAAATCAACTACAAAGATAACCAACTAAAAACTAACTTAGAAAGTAGGAACTATTTGAAGACTGAAATAAGAATAAATATGATATAGTATATGTTTAAAAATCAACAGTTTTCATAGTGAAGGGAAATGCCTATTTTTATATTTAAGAAAGACAATAGTGTTATTTAATTTACAAGGGAAATCAAAAGAATTAACAAAAAAATTTAAAATCATTTCTATAGCAAATAAAACTGGAAGATAGAAGAGTGGGTTGGAGACTGTATCTGTTCATTGTGCTTCTTTATCATTTAATTGTAACAGGATGATTTATGGTGCTTCTGTTATTGCAGGTGAATTTCTGAAGTCTCAAAGCTGAAGACTGTGAGTAGTAAGGGCCCATTTATTTTCATGAGAATTGTTAGTGATCCAGAAGGTGCACAGGAGAGTACTCTGATTCTTAGCCCATCACCCACTTTCAGGTCATAAGAAAAATAGGATGAAAAGTTCAAAATGAGGAGGGTTTCCAAGGATCAATAGCACTGCCAATTCCCTGATGCAGAAACTAGGATAAACCATCCTTTCTCCATCACAAAAAGGCAGTGATGTTTCCCACTCATCTTAAGACAAGTGAGGGGAGGATTCAGGAGTCTAACGCAAGAAGATTGGGTTTATCTGTTCACAGGGACTGACTTATTGCCTCTGTCTAGAGCTGGCTGATCTGCAGAACCATGCAGACTAGCGTTCGACACCACTCTACCTGCGAGGTGGAGAGAAGTTTATTGTAGCTAAGATTTGGAATCAGCCTAAGTGTCCATCAGCAGACGAATGGATTAGAAAATTGTGGTACATCTACACAATGGAATACTACACTGCTGTAAAAAGGAAGGAACTCCTACCATTTGCAACAGCATGGATGGAGTTGGAGAGTATTATGCTAAGTGAAATAAGTCAGTCAGAGAAAGATAACTATCACATGCTCTTGCTCATCTGTGGATTATAATGAACAACATAAAGCAATGAACAAAAACTGATGTAGAGACAGAGAAGCATCAATCAGATGCTCAAAACTCAGAGGGAAGGTAAGGGGGAGAGGTCAACCAAAGGACTTGTATGCATGCATTTGAACATAAGCAATGGACGTGGACAACAGGGGGTGAGGGTGAGGGCAGGAGTGGGGTATGAGAGGACATTGGGGGGATAAGGTCACATTTGTAATATCTTAGTCAATAAAGAAAAAAAAGAAAAAAAGAGATTTGAGAATATAATCTTTGCCCCTGAAGATGGGAAGTTACAGAAGACTCACAATAATAAAAGCCCAAGGATGACTCTCAACAATAAAAGCCCTAAGATGAGAAGCTAGCTGGAACTGATGGGGATATGTTAAAAGAGAAGTCAGGAAAGATGTGTCTCATCCAGAATCTCATCAGTTTCACAATGGTCTCAGTAGGCACCAGAGAAGGCATCCAAGAAGCACCACCTTGGAAGGATCCAGCTAACAGGGTTGCCTGATGTTGCGAGACAACTCTAGAAGAGTACATTTTGTGATCCCTGCCATGGGAGGAGGAATGGAGGAGAAGTAGTTTCTATTTCAGGGGGTGGTTCAATTATTCTTTTACCCAACATGGCAAGTCTCCGAGGAGCCACAATCAGGCTGTTAGAGAAAGGGGCAGTGTTTGGAGGGAGGGGAGGGTGTTATTGGAGAACACTGCTCCAGAGGACACCATCATCTGTCCCCAGAGACCTTGTCTTTTCCTTTAATCCCTCTCCCCAGTGTGTCCTGGGGAATAGAACTGAAGGAACAAGACAAAGGGACAAGTCTTGTGATATTTATGATCATGACAAGTTAAAGAGCCTGGGTCAGCTCAGAGCAGAGAGATGAATGTGAAAATGTAACTAAGATGTGGGATAACATGTTTGAATTAGATCGGATCAGGTTTCCTAACACTCCAACAAGACCTGGAATGCTTTGATGGGACACAGTGTCCTTGTCATCCTTAATTGGTGTTGGCAATGGAGGAAACTGATATAAACAGCGGGTGAGAGAGGATGTCATGCCTGCTTCATATCAAGTGAGCTGCCTTAGGGTTTTATTTTTCTTTTGAAGATGAAGCACCTTCTACATCATAACTTTGAAAGTCTGAAAACTTGCATTTTGAGTCTGTATTCCATTTTTTTTCTTTCAAATGTTATTTTTGAGCCTTTTGATCTCAAAGATACTCATTCTCTAGATGTTTTGAGGCAGGCTTTGCATTTTACATCATTCATAACCTTCCAGTTCTTAGTCCATCTTTAAATGTTTACTATTTATTAATTGACCAGCTTTCAGGCTTTTGTTTACTTATCAGAATAGGACCAAATGCACTGTCAATGCTGTCTGTGTGCATGCCTGTGTGCTTATGCATAACTTTGAAGTAATCCATACAATTTTGGAATAGTTTTAGAGGACACTAACTTCAATCAGCAACAGCTTCCTCATTCCTGTTCAACATAAATATTGTGCTATAACAGTTGTATCTTTGTTTGCTACAACCTACCAGAGTAGGCATGTTCTCAGATCTACTTTTATACGTTCTTTCAACAAACAGAAAACTTGTTGTGAGGTACACAGAATCCCATGCAAAGAAAAGAGATATGGTTATTGTCCTTAGATAGACACTAGTAAGGGGGAGCTAGAGATCATAAATAAATACATAAATACTAGTAACTACAAATGGATTAAAAAAAAACACCTATAAAGCAGCCCTGGCCAGTGTAACTGAGTTGGTTGAACACGGTCCCTACACCAAAATGTCACTGGTTTGATTCCAGGTCAGGGCACTTGCCCAAGTTGTGGGTTTGGTCCTGGATCCAAGTGTGTACTGGAGGCAACTGATGGATGTTTCTCTTTCCCATCAGTCTTTCCTCTCTCTCTCTCTCTCTCTCTCTCTCTCTCTCTCTCTCTCTCTCTCTACTCTCCCCTCTAAAATTTAATAAAAATATACTTTAAACATTATAAAGGAAAACACTGTGTCCTATTAAATACACATTACACTGAGATCTTAGGCATGGGATAAGGTTCATGAGAAGAAAGGTGACAGTATCAGAGGTACCTCATGAATGTGTTCATTCTCCAGGCTGATACTCGGTAATCAAAAGATGAGGTTCACATTAGAGGAGCAGAAAGATTGAATTTCATGACTCTCCACCAAAATAAAAATTTTCAAACATGTTTTCCCAACATATCTAACATATGTTGTAATACACATTTTTTTTTCAGAGAGATTATTTCTATTTAAGAAAGAATATTTATGATAGTTGATCTGAGCTTTATAATTTTGAAAAAGAAAACCAATGAATACATGATGTTGAAGGCAGGACACAGGTCTACATCAGAAATTGTGTAGCTGGAGTCATCGTTGGTCCTGAGAGCACAGACAAAGTCCATGTTCAGCAAACACACATTAATGACTCAGAATAATGCAAATGAATGTAGACAAAATGTAACTGCTTTTTCTCCTAAGTCTATTTATTTTCTACTTGGTTTAATTTGCTGGCAAAATAGAGATGGCAAATTTGCATTATTTAAAACACGGTGATTATCCTTGCTAAGGAGCATTACTAAAAATCAAATCAAAACTAATAAATACAAAGAGCAAAGAATGAAAGCCATTAGTGGCTTTTTAAATAAAATACTTGACTAAGCACAATAAAGAGTACTTATTTTTAAGAGTTTTTAAAATTAAGAACCCTGAACGTAATCATCTTATTGGGAAGGTGATATCAGTGATCCAATTACTCATGGTATGAAAGCCTCCTTCACTACTCACTGTTGTTCACATTGACAAGAGGTGATCAAATAGGTATTCTATATAATAAAAGGCTAATATGCAAATTGTCCCTCTGGAGTTCAACAGCCTGGGAGTTCGACCACTCACTATGATGTGCACTGACCACCAGGGGGCGGCGTGGAATGAAAGGAAGGCCCTGGCTTACAGCTGGGGAAGGGAGGCCGCAGCTGGCGGCCGGGGGGGAGGGGGGGAGGAAGGCCCTGATTGCCAGTCAGGCCTAGGGACCCTACTAGTGCAAGAATTTCATGCACCAGGCCTCTAGTTTATTAATAAATGCCTCCAGCATTCTATCTTGCACCTGACATTTTGTTTTACACATTTATAAAAACCTAATGTAATCCCTATTGAGTTTATACTTTCCAAGTCCAGATGAGGGAGGAATAAAGGGATATTCCACATGTAGAAAGGAAACAGATCTCTTTGTTGTCTCGGTCTCTTGGAATGTTTAGAAAAAGTAACTTATCTGAATTTCCCAGATATTGGCATGCATTGTTCATTTTATCCACCCTTTTAAAGTATTCATTGATTCCTAATAGGTATTTTTTCCCTCTCGTCTGAACAATTTTTTAGTAATATATCATATATCTATCTGTTGCTAACAATAATTGTGAAGGAAGCATTATTGAGTAAAACAAAACTTAGGCTATCTGTGAAATTTAGGTTTATTATAAACATTTCAGCCATTAGTATTTTGTATGTTTTCATCTACATCTCAGTTTTAAAAAAAATTGTGCATATTAAGAAGCCATAAGAAGGAAAAACACAAATATACCACACTATAGTCATTTCAATCACAGTTTATAAAAAATTCAGAAAGCTGAGCTGCCAAATATCATCTTTTGAATTATAGAAACACATACCACACATGGCTTCCAAAGCCTCCGCTCTGGTTTGGATTGCTTTAAAATTTATGGTGGGGAAAAACTCCTATAATAATATATGGACTCTGTGTAAAGAATGTAAAAAAGCAAACAAAAATCCTTAAGTTCTATGTTTTTCTCTTTTAGTCTGCTTGGAGCATACTCTTCTAAATTGCATTATTAAGGTTCAATGATACTCAAAAGTGCTAAAAATGTAATCTGTGTTCTTGACCATACCTGGACTACATAAAATATATTTCTGACAACCCCTACAAATATGTATACACATTCTATGATCAACATACTTGTTACTGTAAACGTAGGTTAGATTAAGAGATGGTACATTTCAAACAAAAACCTGTCTTTGGAATGGATTGAACCTGATTCTCTCCTTTCTGTTTTGTGTTTTAACATATGTCTGTATTCTCTCCTAAAATGGTTAGGATTCAGCATTTATTAACTATGTAGAAAAATAAAATATTAGGAGGAGAAGGAGTAGGAGGAGAAATCTTAGAAACATTGGCCTGAAATCGAGAGTCCTATCAAATTGTGCTCAATGTTATTTGAGTGGAAAATAATTATTCACAATACCAAACAACTCAAAAAAATTAAAAAAAAACATTTGACTGTAGGTTTCTTGAGACCAGAAAATATCAATATATTAGGTTTTTGCTTTCCTTATTTTCTGTAATATTACATTGCAAATGTCAGAGATAAAATACATTGAGTGCTTGCATTTTGCCGAGAACTATAATTATGCTATTTTCTTGCTGCTCAACCCAGGATACATATTAATATTATAATAAAGCAGCTTTTGTTCTTTCTTTCCCAACAGTATATATGATAATGGTGAACTTTCAATTAATGGAATTTATTTATTTATTTTTATATTTATTGTTGAAAGTGTTACAGGTCTCCTCTTCCCACCCTTGACCCTCTCCATCTCCCTCCCAATCCCTCACCAGCCTTCCTCAAACTACCGTTTGTCCATGGGCTATGCACATATGCATATAAGTCCTTTGATTAATCTCTCCACTTCCTCTTCCCTCTGAAATATGTCAGTCTGTTGCATGTTTCAATGTCTCTGGGTCTATTGCATTCATTAATTTATTTTGTTCATTAGATTTGATTAGCATAATACTCTCCAGTTCCTTCCATGCTGTCTTAAAGAGTAAGAGTTCCTTCTTTTTTACAGCTGTATAATATTCCATTGTTCAAATGTACCACAGTTTTTAGATGAGTTAAAACACTTTCTGTGGTGTGTATTTTACTATTTTCTGGTAACAACTGAGCATCAAAGAGACTTACTGTTTTGCTTAAGATCACAATGTCAATTACATGGCTGAAATAATATGCAAATTAAGTCATATTTAATTTTCAAGCCTTCTCTTTTTCCACCAAGAGAAAATCAGAAATAAATATGAGTACTAGATATCATAGACTTTTTACATAAAGAAGACATGCAGGACCTGTCAACATGTATCTGCGTCTGTTACATTTTATCTACATGTCAAATATGCTTTTCTCTAACACACTCACACACACACACACACTCCATATATTTTTGTGCCTATTTTTATAGGTATTATATATTGAAGGCAAATCAGAAAAGAGAATATCAGATGCTGCTTAGCCACATGCCTTTTAAAATGGTATGATCCTAATTTATTTATTCACTTGAAATCATACATGCCAGTACTTCCAAATACCTATTAATGAGTATTTTAATACTCTAGTTATGATATTTAAAAAAATGATCTCTTCCTAACTAATGTAGTATCTTCTTGAACACTGACTTTCCTGTTTGTATTTGTTCCCACATCAACCTTGGTTTATTTTTATTAAGACATTTAACCAATTTGAGTTTTAATGATGTCTGTCTTTTTATTGTTATTGACATTGCTTGTTTTATCATTTGGAAGAGGAGGCAATGTTTCTTCATTACCAAAAGATTATGCCACAAAATACTGTTCCATAAATACATACAAAATTAAAACAATAAATATATGTTAAGCTTTCTAAAATTGTATTGGGTTGCCTTATGTTTAATTTCAGTATGGTGTTATAATCTGAACTCAATATAAAACCAAATACAAAAGCACTTTTGAAATTCAAGACTTTGATGAAAGCACTTGAAGATAAGGAGGAAGGAGATAATACAGCACGGCACATAGCAAACTCTCTAAAAACCAATATTTTCTATCATTTTCTAAATGATAATGAGTTTTAATACTAATCTCTTTTCTTTAAACCCTAACACTTTTTGGATTTTTATCTCAATATTAGTATTTTTTTTAATTTGTATACTTTAAGATTTCCATGAATTTTAAAATGTAAATTAATCTATTTTTCTGTCTTCATAATTTTATTCTTCACAAATTGCCATGAACTACATACACATTAAAATTCAAATATCTAGTAGATAAATATAAAACAAAAATATGCTTTAAAAGATCTTGGTGTGAAAAAACTATAAGTACGCTAACAATTGTTCATTTTGTCCAAGTCATAGAATGAATGCATAATGAATAAATTTTTTAAATATATTTTACAGAGAGGGAAGGAGAGAGATAGAGAATTAGAAACATCGATGAGAGAGTAACATCGATCAGCTGCCTCCCACACCCCCCACCGGGGATATGCCGGCAACTAAGATACATGCCCTTGACTGGAATCGAACCTGGTACCTTTGAGTCCACAGGACAACTCTCTATTCACTGAGCTAAACCAGTTAGGGACATAATTAATAAATTTTGCTATATAGCTTGTACTTTTATATTTCAACCTCTAGCACTACTTTTAGGGTACCTTGGAGGTCATGCAAACCCTAGAATTCTTTTTTCCTTAGCAGAGTAACCAGTGAGGAAGAATGGCTTATTGATCCTTTTTGGTCATGAGCTCTTTATAAAGGCAGGAACTTGACTAGTTTTAGAATTGACTTTGTTATGCTAAAATTATACTGCAGGGAAAAAAAAAAAAAAGCAAAGCAATCTGTTCTTTAGAAAAAATGCAATGTCATCTTAACCTGAGAGTTAAAAATAGAATTATTCATTGTTGCTGTTTAGTACAACAAACTCGGTTTACATACAATTTCTGATATGGAAACAGAGACATGTTTCTCCCCAAAGAGTACTTGGATTAGACTCCTTTCTTCGCCAACATAAGTTTAACTTAATTTTGAAAAATTGAAATATATAGCAATTTACCCTCAAATTTTATGGTGACTTTATTTGGAGTGTGGAGTTTAGGTCACATCTTGTGACTGAATGTAAGAATTTCACACTGGTATCTGGAATATCTTTCTCTTTGCCTTCTGACTGTTGGTTCTGCCATTCTCTGTTATTAGTCTTGAAAGATCTCAGGAAGGCAGATGCTACATAAATGGTAAAAGGTCCTAGACCCTTCTGATAATGGACACTGAGCTAGTCCTCACTTAGGACAACTCGATAGAAACTATTAAAACACATTAGCCTCTTAAGATTTTTGATTTGGACTATGCCAACTTCATGAGACAACATTTCTCCAAATTCTCTAGACTGAATGGCTCTGGCTTAGAGCTGACCATAAGAACATATTTTGTGAGATGTGCATGGCAGAAGTTGGCAGCCCTTATGCTGTGAAAGTGGACGAGCACGAGATGTCTCTGAAGTTTGCAGGTGTTGTCTCTGACACGCCAACTTGCCTGGCTGGCATGAATGGGGAAGGCACAGGATATGCAGCTGAAACAGGAACAGGAAACATTAAGGAAGGAGAGGGAAGAACCTCACATGTCCCATGTGACTTTCAACCTTTGAGCCCAAGAGTTACTGCAGTAACCAGTCCAAGGGAATAGTGACCAATCAGAGGGGATATCAAGGCACCTTTATAAGCCATAGGGAAAAGGAACTCAGTGGGACCCTTTCCCCCTCCTCATGTGGGAGTCTGTTCTGTGGGACTCTTCCTCCCTGCCCACAGGGGAGTCTGTACTTGTTCTTCAATAAATCTCCACCGTTGCTATACTACCCTCTGTCTTTGAATTCATTCTTTGACTCCAGCGGACAAAGAATCCAAGTTCCAGTCCAAAAATTCCATATCACAGCTACATCAAGTTGCATCAGCTCAAGTCCTTCATCTTCTCTGAGTCCTAAAATACATGCATGATCAGCCATGTGACCAAGGTCAGCAGCCTCCCCTGTAGGTAACCTGTTCTGTCAACATTGGAGTCACTGAGAAACAAATCTGGATTCCAGTGTGTCCTTGCTCTTCCCATTTTACATCCAGCCTTTCTTCTCAACTTCAGTCCTGTTGACTTATAGCAACTTCAGAAACGACACCCTTCCACAGAATTATTTATCCTTTCCATTGTGCAAAGCCTAATCTCTCTATCCTGCATCCTTTACTACTTACCATCTATGCAGCTTCTGCATTCCTATGAGACTTCTACTGATTTATGCCTGTGGGCTGATGGAAGAGGCAGCCATCTCAGCACTTCTCTTTTATTCCCTCAGAAATTTACAAAATTTTTAAAACAGATATCATGACCTTGATAGGACATACAGGAAGTTAGAGAAACAACTGAATACATATGTGAAGGAAATAGGTACAAAGAGAGCTAAAGGCCTGGAGCAAAAGGTGAAAGGCATGTGAAATGACGTGGGGGCTCCAGCTAGAAAACGGAGAGTGTAGGAAAAGAAGAGGTGATAAGCAAATATGAAGGTGGATTAGTAGTGCCTGTAAGTGCTTATATTAGTTTTCCATTGATGTCATAAAAAGGGCATCACAAATTTAGGGCTGCATTCCTCCTGAAGACTCTAGGAGGAAGTCAGTGTCCTTGTCCTTTCAAGCTTCTAGAAGCCAACCAATAAACCCCCTTCCTTCATCTTCAAAACCAAAAATGCTGCACCTTCTATGACTTCAGCCTGAAAACATTCTTCCCTTTAAAGGACTCATGCAATTAGACTGGCCCATTTGGCAATCCAGGGTAATCTTCCCACCTCAAGGTCTTTATCCTTAGTCACATCCATTGAGTTCTTTTGCCATATAAGTTAATAGAGTCTCGGGTTCCAAGCATTGGAATGTGGACATCTTTGTGGGGTGCCATTTTTTACCTACCACAGTGGTAAAAATTTCACAGAAATTAGTTATAATAGAAGAATCTTAGACAAATGCTGGACTTCCTATCTGTCAGGGAGTATTTATGGTTTGCATATATTTTTATTTGAATTTTAATAAAATATAATCTTAGACATGACACTGAAAGATGAAAAGTAGAAACAATTATTTGTTTTTTTCCATTTGTGGCTTTTTTAAAATAGAGAATTTATTGTCTTATATTGTTCCCATTTTTTCTTTAAGCATTCTTAAAAATGCTCCAGTTCTTGAATAAGATCATACAATCAGGAAAGTGGGGGGCTGGAGAAAGACAGGAAAAAAATACTGTACCTGTCAAACCCTGTGTATGTATGCTAAAGAAATGAAGTTAGTATCCCTTTAATATTTTTATATGTCTCAATTATATTTACTTTTAGAAACCTAGTCAATAAAAGGCTTTTCATTTGTTATTCTAAATATAATAAAATCTATAGGTTTGATTTGTTAACGTCTGGAGGGCTAGCCATAACAAGACTATCACATTCATAATCAGCAGTTATTTTTCACAATCTTTTGACATAGTTTAAACCTTAAGGAGATATACATGTTCTTCTACCATGGGGATTTTGACACATATAAAAATCAACAGTCCTTAGACAATAACTCTTAAAAATCTAGTTCCCTCTTTAGTAAATATATAAAGACCAAAATTTAATTTCACAGTGAAGGAATACAGGAAAAATGATTTTAATTTAAATTTTAAAGTAAACGACATGCAACTATCTTCTCATTTTCTTTAATAGTACTCCAGATTTTGCCATCTCGGAAAACATTGGGTCAAAAAAACTCTTCACTCAAAATTTTGCTATAAAGTCTGTGATTTAAACTAACAGCTTACACAAATCTAAAGCAGTGTATTTGAGAACTGTGATGTTTTCTATATATACATTTTCTCATTTATTTTTTTGACTTAGGTATTAAATGCAACAGTGTACAGATGATTACTCTGAGGCTCTGGCATTGAATAAACCTGGACTCTAGTGACCCTTAATTTACACCATATGCCCTTCCTACCACACCAACTACTTTCTACATTTTTCTAAGCATCAGCTGCTATGAGCTATTGGTCCCAAGCTCCTGCACCTGCACCGTTTCCCCTGTGGCACCCTTTTCTCATTCACTAGATAAATGGTTTTCAACCTTTTTCAGCTCAGGGCGCACATACACTAATTACAATATTTCTGCAGCACACCCTAAAATACTTTTTTTGTCAATCTCACAAAAATAGGTATAATTTTGATTCATTCACACTGAGAGGCTATTATTGTGTTGGCTGTTGTCATTTTTTTTATTTGACAATCTAAGAGAAAGAGGTCAGTGCCCCTGTCTAAATAGTCAGGTATTGCATATTTTAAAAATCCTTGTGGCATACCAGTTGAAAAATCACTGTACCAGATGAAAGTCCAGTATTTGCTTTCTATTTATAACATGTTAGTTTTTAAAACCTGAATTTTTCTCCTCATCTCCAATTTACTGTCTCTGAGTCTCATAGCCATCCATCAAAACACCCTTTTTAGTACATTATTTTTTTTCTTCTTAATGTTAATAATCTTAGTCAATGTATTTTACATAGTTGTATTTAACTAAAATGTCTGCCAGGTGTATTTGTATTGTTGTGTTGGCACTTGAATATAAAGCTTGCTATGCGTTATGGTGACTTTATGACTTCCTTTGTAGGAAATGCACCATGGCTTTATGTTACATTGTTAACATGTTATATTATAACAGTGACTGACACTATACTTTGCATCAGGACTGATCAGCCACTGGTGCCACCAGCGTATCGGTGAAATTGGATATTGCGGGCTAAATGGACAGGAAGACAAAACAGGTGTGGGACTTAACGTGGATACATTTCACAAAATTCAAAGTCTATTAGGTTTTAATAATTAAAGTAAAGAATTCCAAACAAATTTTCATGCATTAAAATTACTTAAGATTTTACACAAAAATGAAATGTAATATATATATATATATATATATATATATATATATATATATATATATATATATATATATATCAGTAAGGTGCAATCAAAGTAATTTAACATTGTCACACTAACACTTGGATATTGAGCAAGAGTGGTCTTTCTTGAAATATTCCGAATCTATTCATTGTGCAATGTTGTGATGACAGTCAATTTACCTTGGTTACTAGGAAGAAAAATAAACTTTCTATTAGTTACACTCTCCCTCATTATTTTACTACATGCTGAAACAGAATTTTTGGACTGGAATCAGGATTCTTTGTCAGCAGGAGTTGAAGAGTGCGAAGGTGGAGATTTATGGAAGAACAAGTACAGACTGCCACGTGGGGAGTGGGAATGAGTCCCAGAGAATGGACTCCCACATGGGGAGGGGGAAAGGGTCCCACTGAGCTCCTTTTCCCTGTGGCTTATAAAGATCTCAGATCCTGGTGCCTTGACATCCCCTCTGATTGGTCACTATTCCCTTGTACTCGTTACTATAGTAACCCCTGGGCTCTCTCACTTGGGACATGTGAGGTCCTCCCCATCCTCCTTCCTTATTGTTTTCCTATTCCCTTTGGGCTTTCTTATTCTCCTTCTGGATGAAGGGCTTCCCTCCCTTTATTTTGTAAATATATTTTTTGCTGTTCCCAGCTCCCTCATTCTATGGAAATGCACCTGTTGCAGCTTTTCAGTTTCCCATTTTCTATGGAGATATACCTTCAGCTGTTCTGCAGTCCTGTGCTTCTTCCTTGGTCCCCTTAATTTCCAAAATCTCGAAAATGTCCTAAAGCTGTTCTATTTCACCCCCAAATTTCCTGTTTCAATGCTACTGTCAACATATTATTTTCTGAAGTTAAAAAGATAACTCACCTATAAATGTATAACTCACATGTGTCAAAATGAACAAACCAATGGATGGCATAGCTTCTTCTAAGAGCATTTCAGAAAAAGAGGTTATATAATACAAACTGGCAAATCATGACCCAAAGCCAGACATTTACCAATTTTTTAAAATAAAGTTTAATTGGAACACATCCACGTTCTCTGATTGTGTATCGTTTTTGGCTGCCTTTAAGCTGCAATGATGCAGCAGTTGAGGCAGAGATGAATCTTGACAAAAGAGCATATATTTATTACCTCAACTCATACTCGAAAACCTGGCTGGCCTTGACGCCATGCTTCAGAGAGTCAGTTTTTAAATGCCAAAAATATGATGCTAAGTGACATATAAAACTGCTTTATGTAATTTAGAACAATAAAGCATAACCTTTGTAGTCATCTTGTCCACAGGACTGCAGTCTACAAGTTAACATTTAACTTTATACCACTTGGCTTCAGATGAAATTGTAAACTGCATTGTGGAATCCTCCTACCGACTCCTGAATCATTAAATGGTCCGTTGGCATGTTTGTTACACTCTGCCTCAGTATGACCTTGAAAGGATATACTGCTATCTTTTTTGATTTCCAAGTTAGAGATAACTTTTCTTAAAACCACTAGAGTAAAAAAAAAAAAAGCAATCTATCCAAATTCAATCTTCCGGTCTTTACTCTGTTATCTAATCATATCTCTGTCCTAATTTCATTATAATTGGTTATGAAGGCGGTTGCTAATGCACATACAGAATGTATAAAAGACAGTGTCTTAACAATTTTTATAGAAATGATTATTATTTTATCACTACATCCCTTAGGCTATGACATTACCTTTATACTTCTGGCATTTATTTTATCTTACATAATATCATTTCATTATTTGCTACAAACAAGGCTCCTTTTTTAGACTATAATAGAGTTTGCACCATAGCTGACTCAATAGCTGTGACTTAAATTAGCTAATTTTTTAATGGTAACTGACTTCATTTTATAAGATATTTTAATTTTTTTGTAAATAATCACACATGATATCAAACAGTATGAGATTTTGTAAACAAGTAGCATAGCATTCTCTACTCTGCACCTTAGAAATCAGAGTTGCATTTGTTTGGAATCTTTAATACAATCTCAACATACTGTTCTCTTATATCATTTGTAGAGCATTTCATTATTCTTTTACTGCCTACTAAGCAAGAGACATTTAAAAAGCATGTTTTTTTGTTTTATCACATTTCCTAAAGCAATAATATCTGACCCCTTTCATATTGCTGAAGCAAATGCTACAAGAGCAATTGTTATTTTGTTTTTTAAAAAATATATTTTATTGATTTTTTACAGAGAGGAAGGGAGATGGATAGAGAGTTAGAAACATCGATGATGAGAGAAATATCAATCAGCTGCCTCCTGCATATTCCCCACTGGGGATGTGCCTGCAACCAAGGTACATGCCCTTGACCAGAATAGAACCTGGAACCCTGAGTCCACAGGCTGACGCTCTACCCACTGAGCCAAACCGGTTAGGGCAATTGTTATTTTCAATGTGCTATTTAGCTTCTGCTATGACATATACTTATGGATTCAATCAGCTGCTGTTGCCAATAATATTATTTGGTCTTAGTTCTACAAATCATTCTAACTTCAGTACATATTAAGGTAAGAGACATGCTTTTTATAAAAATTTTTTTTTTCATATATCTTCATGGTGTACCTAAATTCTAAGCCATCAATAGATTATTTCAAACAACATAAATATAGAGAGAGGTTAAATATTACATTAAAAATTTAAAAATGTATGTAAGTAGATAACAGTGAGTTTCAAATTTTAGTGTAATAATAACGTGGAAAGCATTTCATTGTGAAGATAACAGGACTTGCTCAGCTGGCATGGCTCAGTGATTGAGGGTCAACCTATGAACCAGTGGTCGTGGTTTGATTCCCAGTAAGCGCGCATGCCTGGGTTGCGGGCTCGATCTCCACTTTGGGGCATACAGGAGGCAACTGATCAATGTTTCTCTCACATTATTGATAGTTCTCTCTCTCTCTCCCTCTCCCTTCCTCTCTGAAATCAATAAAAATACATTTAAAAGAAAGATAACCCTGATAAAATTAGAAGTCATCAACATATCCAGCAATCTGCAGTATACCAAGTATACGAGGATAATGTATTGGAGATTGACTTCAAATTGATAAAAATGCTTTATAGTATTTTTACTGCTCATCTCTTTCAAAAATGCTTAGAATAGTTTTGTAAACTCTATTTGTCTCCTTATGTAAGGAGAGTGGTATTTCTAGTTTTAGTCAGTTTATAATATTAAATCTCAGAAACATGTTGAACTGAAGAATCCTTGATGTGAATATTCATAGAAATTTAGATGATTGGTCCATCTGTCTTCCCAAAGAAGGAACCCATTAAGTGGAACTATTTGTTCAGTTCTGTGGGTCCACATAGGAGAACCAAAAGAGCTCTTCTTTAGTACAAGGTGTCAAAGGAGAATGAACAGCAATGTTAGATTCTTTCTGAAGAGGAGTGTTAGGTCAAACAGGAAGAGAAACACCGAGTGTGTTTCTCAAATAAGGACATATGTTAAATAAGAATTGGAAGCAAAATCCAGGCAGTGAGCCAAGGGGGCCTAAAGCAACAGAGAAATGTGAGTTAGGGTAGGTAAATATATTGAATAAATTTTATTGACATGGAAAATTATTTAGCACAGGGAGTTTAAGGTGACATGCAATCTTTTCACATAGGGCACATCTATTCAGAGGAGACAGTGAAGGTGGGGACACTTATCAAAACAAACATAGTATGTACAGAAAGTGTCTACTGTCATACATTTCATCAATGTATGTCTTTAAAATAGAAAATTTCATAATTCTATAAAAGTTTCTATAAAGATATATTATACAGATATCCAGATGGGGAGAAAGACATATTACATGCAGTTGTTTATAAAAAAAATTTAAAAAAATCACATCAGAATTTGTAAAAGAAGTCAGAAAGGAACAGTGATATCTATAAAGTACTGGGAAAAAAAACACACACTCTCAAATTATAATTCTATACCTAGAAAGTATCTTTTAAAAATGGTGCCTAAATAATTGTTCAAACAATCGAATGCTGAGAAAAATCCATTGCCAGAAGATCTTGACTGTACAAAATATTAAAGTAACTTGTACCAGCAGCAAAATGATTGGCCCTCAACAAAATATGGGCCTATATAAAGAAATTAAGAATACTAAAAATTAAAAAAATCTAAAAAATTAAAATAAATATTAACTCTTTCCTCTTACTTTAATTATTTTAAAAGTTACTTGTGAGTCCAAAAAAAAAGTAGCAACAATACATTTCAGGATTTTTAACTTTTATAAGTAAAATGCATGGCTGCTTTACATTGAAAATTTGCTTTTCCACAGACTTGGATTTAAAGGAGACCTTTATTAACATTCAGAAATTACTTTAAATTTAGAAAAATGTTGTAATCATAGGAACTTTTTGGATGGTTTTGATGTCTATAAATACAGGAGGAAAATAATTTTGGCACTGTTATTAGATGAGGATGAGAGGAATGAGGCAAAGAGTTCTCTGACTGTTCATCTCAATCATATATGAGTAAATTCAGTTCCTCCGGCATGAGAAAAATGAAGCCCTAACCCTGGGAATTCTTTAGAGAGCCCTGGAAATTTAGGTAATTCGGAAAAAAAATTGAGGAAAACTGGCGCAATGCTCTGTGGAAAGTAATATCAATCTATCAAAAAACTCTTGGTTAATGGCCAAAGGAGATCTGTGTCAAAAATGAAAAAAATAAAAATAATATTTTTTTCTATGTATAAGTAGACCAGTAACCACTAGTTGTAGGCAAAGCTATGGTTTAAGTATAACAGACTCATGCTTATTAAGTTGCTTATTTTTCATATTCATTTATTAATTTAGAAACACAAAAATGACTGGGCTTTTAGTATATTAAGGAACTAAACTAGATCTAAAAAACTAATTGAGTTGCATGCTATTTGTGGCATTGCACTTTTGTTGAGAAAATTATATATATTTAAAAAACACAATTCAAGGTAATAATGCATATTATATTATAAAAATTATATATGAATCTATAAAAATAAGGAAGCATAATGAAATTATTGGTGCATAGCAATCCATATGTAAGGATTTAGGTGGAATCTTTCCATTTATCTCCTTTAAGGGTCCTTGAAATATCCCTCAGCTACCGACTTACACATGCATGAAGTGTTTTGGCAGGAATGAACATTAGAGGTTACCTATTTCATTTCTTGGTTACAGATTTTTTTAACATCAAATTAGCACAAAGAAATTATCTGCTGAAAATGTCCTACATTCAGTTCTCCTGCACTGGGGATTTGATCATTAAAAGACATAGAGTGTACATTCCACCACACCCTTTTATGGGAAAGAGAATTTCAGCGTGGTGAGCTAAATGATCTTGGACAGACTAAAAATTTGTAAGAATAATTTTGCATGAGCAATCCTAAATTATTTTTCTTCCCACAATCAAAAGGAAGAACAAGAGACATTTTCCACATCTAATTATGTAGCTCTCTGTGTTGCATATATTTTCTAAGTTGAAATTACTTTGCCATAGACAATAATTTGCGGGGACTTGTCCCTAAATCAGTCCAAATTCTATGACATCAAGTACCGATTGGTTTGCAATAGCTTATGCAAATGAATTGATACTGTGCGATTTTTCTTTCAACTGCTAATAGGTGAAGACATTTTGCTTCTTAAAATTACTATGTATGTTTATTTTAATTCCTTTTACTTGAATTAAATTTGAGAAACGTAAGATCTTTCCTTTCAATATCATAATGGGTCTTTTGGACTTAGGAATAGATGATTCTTTTATCCATCACTCCTCCATCTGGTCACCAGAAAGCGAATCATCATACTATCTAGAGAATGACTGTGTGTTCTCTGTCACCATCATATTTTCAGGGACTCAGCTCTTGTGTACAGAACTCGAGCACTTGAATTCCCGTGTCTGTAATATATGGCCCCTAATATGCTAGAGCAAAACCTGAGAACAAGTAACTTCTTGAAATTACTTTCTGGGATTCGTATTCTGCTTTCTTTTGGGTATACAGCAAGGATAATAACAATTCTTTATTTGTTATTTGTTCAACTCAGCACCATCCAGGAGGGTGAGGAATCAGCAGTTTAGATGTGCCCCTTTCTTCTGGAGGCACTCTGGTCTATAAGTAGCCAGCTGTCCTCCACAACATTGTAATAGAAAGCAGTACACAGGTGAGTCCCATAGTGCGTGCAGCAGGCACATCAGATTAGATCCCTCTCATCATTTGCATCGCCACACAAACAACCAGAGTTGAAATATTTTTCTACTTCTGCCTAACCACCCCCCTCCGAAACATTATTCACACTCCTACTTTTAGTGTATTTCCTGTCTTTTATCTTTGTATATCTCATGGAGACCATGCTTTCTTTGTGATTAGGAGTTGTGGTTTATTGATAGTCGTATCCCAAGGGTCCATCATAATGTCTGACATATAGATAAAAACTGAGTGTGTGCTGTTGAAAAAAAAATGAATTCAGCCTGCATGTGCAGACTGATTAAATTTGTCACATATCTTATCTCTCCTTTTCTCTTAATACACCTTAAAACCATAGATTTAACTAAATACAGCTAGAAGCATACCATAGGCAAGAACTCCCCAGACATAAATACCAATAAGGTTTATAGAGTTTATGAAGTGGCCAGCAGCTTTGTTATTGACTGGGGGGTGGGGGTGGGGGTAGAGATAAATGGTGATGGAAAAATACATAAACAAAAGCAGATAAAAAGAAGATTTGATATTACTTGCCTTTTCCTTGGTCATCCCTTCATAAAGATGATAATGAATTGCAGGCCTGCTGATAAGCCTTCATTTACAACAATACAAGCCATATTTATAAAAATAACAGTGTGAACTGAGGCTGACCCTATCAATAAACCTGAAAGTTAGGCCCACTGCAATCATTTTCTCAATGCTGATTCAGACACAAATACATATAAATATGACTTCTTCTAGAAAACTTTAACCAGCATTTGTTTACTCAAATAAAAATCCTCCCAGCAATCTGCAAGATGGTTCAATACAAATTGAACCTAAAACCTCTAATAAACTATTGAATAAAGATCAAATAATTTCAAATAGCCCTAAACCAAACAGGGAAAGTACTAACATTTGAGCATGTCTAGTGTCCAATTTAAAATGAGGGATTGTTTTGGATCATATAGATATAGACCCAACCATGAAAATAGCAGTTTTGCTCAATTGCCCTCAGAAAATGAAGAAATCCCTTGAAAAAATAAAAGATTAAGCCAGAATGCTAGGAGCAAATTGTTAATCATCGTTATGAGACTTGATTGGCTCATACATGCTTAACTCCATCATATTAACCACTTCCTTCTGAGCAAAGTTCCATGAAATAGTTTCCATTTGCTTACCCGAGCTAGTAAAGAATTAAGCTGGAAAGGCAGAAGTCGCTTGGGAAAAGAAATGAACCCTATTTTGTGTACATTCACTAGGAAGAAATAGCATCAGAAGAAAAATGGTGAGTGGAAGAGAGGTAAGAACTAGGAAAAACCTAGAGTTTTAAGAGCTTTTTATGGTAAAACTTTAAAGCAACATTATCTGTAATAGGGGTTAAGATTATGAAGATCCTGACTTCTGTTTTCTTTTCTATTATAGTGGTGGGAAAAAAAAGAGAGATATCTGAATACACAGTGTCATTGCTTCTGGCTTGCTGGGGTTGTAGTCATAAGTGTAGGTTGTTGTCATGGTATAAGGTACTCCGTGTCCCAGCGCAATACTTGTTCTCTTGCTTACTTGCTGGCTAACCTTAAACTCATTCTGTAACTGCTCTAATCCTATTTCCTCAGTTCCATAGACAACAATGCTTCTTTACAGCTCAAAGTGACTAAATGAAACACTTCTAGAAGCTTCTGACATACAGAAAGTACAAAGTAAATAGTACTTCATATTATTGTTACTTTATCATCTAAGACATCAATTATAAGATCCATTCCTGTATTACAAATGTTAGTCCAAACGTGATTTTTGATAAATTTGAGAAGTATCACAAAATAAGTTGAAAATAAAAATATGACTCTAGATCAAGCATACTGGCCTAAAATTTTATAAAATTTATAGATATTCATAAACAGATAATATATATTTTTGTACCTACAGGTTTAACTATGTAATTTTATTAGCCAGTGTCATCTCAATAATTTTAAAGAAAAAAAATGCTTCATGCTTGGGGAAACAGAAAACAAATCATTAGCAAAGAACATCATGATGAATATGATTGGTTTCCTAAAGCAAAATTTCTTTTTGCCATCTAAGCATTTTTTCTGCTTTGGGATCTATAATTTGTGTGTGTGTGTGTGTGATCTGAAATAGCCTTTGTTATAAACTGAATTCTGGGATCCAAAATGTGTTGAAAAATTTTAAGAAACACTCTGGGGGCCAGATGGCTTCACAGGGGAGTTTTACCAAACATTTAAGGAAGAACTAAAACCTATCCTCCTCAGACTATTCCAAAAAATTCAAGAGGAAGGAACATTTCCAAACTCATTCTATGAAGCCAGCATTACCCTAATACCAAAACCAGACAAAGACAACACAATGAAAGAGAATTACAGGCCAATATCCCTCATGAACATAGATGCCAAAATTCTCAACAAAATCCTAGCAAATCGGATCCATCAATACATCAGAAAGATCATACACCACGACCAAGTAGGATTTATCCCAGGGATGCAAGGATGGTACAATATCCGCAAATCAACTAATGTGATACTTCACATAAACAAATTAAGAGATAAAAACCACTTAATCATCTCAATTGATGCAGAAAAAGCATTTGACAAAATCCAGCACCCGTTTTTGATAAAAACTCTCAGCAAGATAGGAATAGAAGGACCTTACCTCAACATAATAAAAGCTATTTATGACAGACCCACAGCCAACATCATACTCAATGGGCAAAAACTAAAACCAT
>PVJC01003523.1:0-31886 GCA_004026665.1 Murina feae
TCTGAGCCTCAGATGCGGCTGGGGGCAGGTCCCCAGTGGTCACACACACACACTCATACACACACAAGGTGCCTGGCAGACTGGGGCCATCATAGGACATCCACTGAGGGGTCCCAGACTGTCAGAGGGCACAGGCCGGGCTGAAGGACTCCCTCCACCCCGAGTGCACAAATTTTTGTGCACCGGGCCCCTAGTTTAATAGAATAATAGTAAATACTATTAACAATAGCTCTCTCATGTATTGAACACAAATATGTATTTTATGTATATTATCTCATTTAAACCTCACCTTAATGGTAGTACTAGCATAATCTTAGTAGAGATAAGAAAACTGAGACATAAAAATGTGGATTAATGGTGGTATCTGCAAACATGCACATGTGATAAGAAGAATAAAATAAATTGAACATAAGAACATATATTACTATGAAAATTGAAAAAGAATTAGAAGTAATGCATGGGTATTAACACTGTAATGATAGTGTGGTATGTAATAAGAGAAATATAACTCTGTATTATAAACAACAATTTTTTTTTACTTTCTGCTTCTGCCTTCTGCAACAATACCCATTACGCAATATAAAAATGTTATGTAGCCATTTTCTATGATAATAAAAGTAAAAGCTGTAGTATGCATATCTTTGAAATCCTACTGTTTGACATTGAAAGCTTTATTTGGTAATGTGGAGATTAATATGAAATGCCATATAAATAAATGAATATTTGTTAAAAGGAAAATAAAATCAAGTATTCCTCTAAAATAATTTTATTTCCATGCTAGGACTAAAGTTGTTATGTTGCCTTGTCAGGCTGGTATTTCTTAAGCCTGATCTCCATTGGGCGTTCCTAAAAATGGATTGGAGGAACAGTATAAATGTAAATAAAGTCCCTGTGCCCAGCCCCACATCTTCTGAATCTAAGTCTCAGGGAACAGTCTGAGGCAACTTTTATTTTAAACAAATATCCAGGAAAATTCTTTAACACCAAACACCTAAGAACTATCGATCTAAGTTAAATATGGTATTTAAAATATTACTCTGCCTTAAAACACACACATTCACAAAACAAAGAGTGACCTCACTCTGCAGTGGCTTAATAAATTTGCAGTCTAAAGAATTGTATTAAGTAAATATTTAAGGTAATTATTTTATAGCCTACTTCTTGTTAACTGGATCAATATGTTTGAATAGTCCTTGTTTTAAAATTCTTTTAAATAAGTTTAAATATATAAATGTATATGGTATCATGTGTCTCTCAAAATTAAATAAAATGGAAAGGTAGAATTTGATCTCTCTTGCTATTCAGAAAGAAGCCTTCACATTTAATGGGACTGGATCTACCAATAGGGCCAAATTTCCTGGGCACACATCTTTCTAGGAGTGTCTGCTTTCGTTGCTTCCCATTTAGCAGCTGTATAACTGGGAAACATCCAACAGAATGAAAGCCACCTGCTCCTCTAATAATTTCAGCCAAATGGGCGGGATTGAAGCTTTACCAAATGTGTTGTCTGTCACTCTGATTCCATCTTTTAAAGGAAATTAAGCTGGTCAGATATTCATATAGAAAATATGTGCCATTAGTTACCTCCTGCTGTGCTTGAGGTTCCTTTTAAGCTACTAGATCCCACTGCTTGAAGATGCCCTTCTAAAACTAAGAGTGGAGATAGTTCAGAGAGATGAGTTTGGAAGTGCGGCATCCTAGATGATTTTCCTTGTTGCACCCCACATTGCTGTACTCTAAGGCACATTGCTGCCGTAGCCCCTTAGCCTACTAGAAGTAGATTAGATTTAGGTACATTTCCCCCATTGGCAATTTACCTTTAATGTGTGACTTTATGGTCCCCAGTCCAAACTAAATGTCAAACTCCTATTAGAATTTCCAACTCACCCCTTTTCCACCCCAGTCTCTGTAATTCTTTAAAATAGTCTATAAGACAAGACAGTGCAATATAGAAAGAAAAAAATCACAGGCTTTTCAATTACATAGATGTAAGGTGGAAAATGGCCTCCTTCATAATTTGCCCTATGGGCATGCTCTTTACTCCTCTGGAGCTTTAGTTTTGTCATCTGTAATATAGAGTTATTTTGTGGATTAGATATGCCTGGGGATATTATGGGGTATTCATTTTTATGTAAATATTTAGTATTGTTTGCTTTTTAAATGCATGTAATTTTTATATATTTGTGTTTTGTATGATTAGCTATCTCATTGCTATATACATTATGAGAAACACAGAGAAGTTTCATTTTAAGTTTTCACCTAAAGCTGACCATATATAGCATCTTTATTTTCTGTCATTGTTTTCAACATTATGCTGTAATATTATTTGACAGAGAGTAATGAAACACCAGTATGAATGTATAGGTAAGAATATATTCATAATAATAGGGATTAATGCTTCATAAGGATTAGATCATATAATATCATAAGACTAAGTGGGCAAAAGTCCACAAAATTTTGCTTAATAGTTTTAAGGAAATGCTCTGTGTATGCACTTTTCTTATTGGGACTTAGGTTTTACTCCTCAAAGTGACAGAAAATTACTAGACTTCTTGTGGTGAGCACAAAATACAGTATATAGATGCCATTTTACACAGTTGTACACATGAAATTTATGTTATTAACCAATGTTACCCAAATCAATTTAAATAATAAAATATGAAATAATAAAAAAAGCATTCAACTAGTGAGCACCTTCAGTGAGCATAATACTATTAAAAACTATCCTATATAATAGGATTATCACAAGATGGACACCACAAGATGGCCACCACAAGATGGCCAGCAGGGGAGGGCATTTGGGGGCAACCAGGCTAGTAGGAGAGGACAGTTGAGGGTGACCAAGTCTGTAAGGAAGCAGATAGGCATCAGTCAGGCTGGCAAGGGAGCAGTTAGGGGGCAATCAGGATGGCAGGCAGAAGTGGTTAGGGGCAATTAGGCAGGCAGGCAAGTGGTTAGAAGCCAGCTAACCTGGATTGTTCCAGATTGTCCCAGCTAAACTGGATTGTCCCAGAGAGGGTCCCAGATTGAAGAGGGTGCAGGCCGGGCTGAGGGAATCCTCCCACCCCTGTGCATGAATTTCTTGCACTGGGCCTTTAGAATAGAAATAAGTTAATTGAAGTAGAAATAAAAGAGAAAAATGACAAGTAGAAATCTGTAATAATAAAAACGTAGTATGCTAATTAGATCAGACATGAAGCCAGGGCTGCAAGGGAAGACCAGGCCCCAGAGGGAAACCAGTGCCAGCAGCTGGGGGAAGGAAGGACTACTCTTGCATGAATTTTGTGCATCGGGGCCTGTAGTAGAAAAATGAAAGTGGATCAGTAGGGTTTAACAATAACCCATTGGTTGTCTTATTTTCAATAGTTTAAGTAAAATTTTTATTATAATGAGCAAATATAATATATAAACTTTAAATAGTTTTAAGTTAGAAAAACAATATTTCCTGATAAAAATATTATCTTCTTTATATATTAATTAGAGGCCCGATGCACAAATTTGTGCACCAGTGGTGTCCCTCAGCCTGGCCTATGGGATCAGGCCAAAACTGGTTCTCTGACATCTTCTGAGGGGTCCCAGATTGTGAGAGGGTGTAAGCCACGCTGAGGGACTCCATCAGTGCATGATTGGGGCCGGGGAGTGACATGGGAGGTTGGCCAGCAAGAGAGGGACCAAGAGAGGGCTCCAGGGCATGTCCAGCCTATTTCACTCAGTCCCTATTGGCCAGACCCCAGCAGTAAGCTAACCTACTAGTTGACTGTCTGCCCCCTTGTGGTCAGTGCACATCATATCGAGTGGTTGAGCAGCCTTAGCATATCATTAGCATATTATTCTTAGATTGGTTGAATGGCTGACAGGTCTACTGGACACTTAGCACATTAGGCTTTTATTATATAGGATGTCAAAAATACAGATTTCTCTAATTTGGAATTCATCAAAATTCATTTGAATGAATTAGAAATAGTATTGTGAAAGATTAGATTAATGTACTGATTTGTATTCTTGCATTTAATGGGCACTTTGCTTTATATTCTTCTGGGAATTTTAAATGCTGAGGCAATACCGTGGAAAGTACCAACTTTGGCTGACTAGTAGCAGAAATCAAGAAGCCATTTACCTAATTGCAATGTCAGTCTTAACCACACAGTAACTTCAGTTTCATGGTATTGGTTTGAAAGTGAAATCAAATTGGTGTAAAATGAGTAAAGGATTAGAAGGTGCTTACATTTGACATTTTACACCTTTCACTTCCCCACTATAACTTTAAGTGTCAAGACAACCTTTCCCAGAAATAGACATGAAGACTAAGAAAGCATTTCTATATAATACATACCTTTCTGCTATAAAAGGTGGTATGCAAGTAGTGGTTAAACTGTTTCTGGCATAAATTGTTGCATGTGGTGGGCATTCAACACACATTTTTTTACACATCTTTGCCATGTGCTCCTAAGATAGAAGTGTGACTCTGGAATCAATCAGTTCCCAAACTGCTATGTCAAAAATTACAGTCAGCTCAATGATATTGAACCACAGCATTTCCTAAATAGAACTGCATTTCAAGCATGGATTTAAGAAATGATTATATTAATATTTTCCTACAACCATAGTTAATACATTTCTTTACATTTATCTGACCTCCTCTCATTGAATTACTCCATATTTATTGCTGAAGCATGCAGCACGCTTGGCCACTCACAGTGATTTGGACCTATTTTTCATGGATGTGTCAGCCTATGATTATATAATTATATGACTTTTAATAGGAGTGTAGAAAGCTTAGGAAATAATGTGCCCTCATGTTATGAATACTCAAGTACCCTTTGAATAAAACACTTTGTTCACTTTTAGAGATCTGATATACCACTGGAAGGCAATCATTGGGTCTTTTATGTAAATTACTATTTTTCATTATTTACCAATTCCCAGTTGCACTATATATAGTGTAATTATATTCTCTGTGGCAGTCAGAATTGTACAATCTGGAAGTTCAGTGATTAAAAAAGCATATTTCCTGGGATTAGTTGCAATATAATATGCTGGCGTAAATAACTTTTTTTCTATTACTTATGATGCAAAAATCATCAAAATGTATAGTAATTCAGAAATGAGAACCTAGCCTTTTTAACTAGTTTATGAAACAAGGTTTTTTTCACCTTACTGATGTAGTTTCTATAATACTATTTAGATAAATTACTTTTAAAGTCTAAATCAGTTGGCATATAATTAATTATATATTTATTGAGTAGGTATTATATCCATTTCAATGACCTTATGATATAAGAAATGGACCTTTCACGCTACAATCTTTCAAAGTAAGTGAAGACATAAATGTAGAGAAGAATGAGCAAAGAGAATATTAAATTAGCCAATGGTTGTTCTCCTGTCCTTAAAAAGTATATGGTTTTAGCCACCTGACATGTACTTCATGGCTTTCTGATTTTGATTATATATCCTAGAGACTTTCTCATTTAAGTTGGAAAACAAATATCAATTTACAAAACTACATTAAAAGTAGTACAGGGTAGAAAATTAATAATTAATTGTAATCTCAGACTTGATTTACATATAAATACATTCCTACTTTTACTAAAACAACTGGCCTTGCACACTTGGTAATATAAAGCGTTTTTTTTTTTCTTCTTTTTCTTTTCATTCCTATTGTATTATTTCCATCAACTTTAGAAAATATTGAGATTTAGAGAGCTCAGTTCTCCTGTATATTTCTTAGAGATGAATATGAACACTATGCATGTATGTGCTTTTGTGTGTGTGATGTCATTAGGAGGGAGCTTGAGGGGGAGTTGGTAGAAAGGAACATCCCCTTGACAGTGTAGTTTCAGGTTTTTGAGCTCTTCCCATGTACTCAACTTTGTGCACAGAATGACATCCATAGCTAATAGAGGCTTAGAACCATGGCTCTAACATTCTCCTAAGAAAAGTCACCAACAGATAGCTTTCAAATTACATATATATATTCTGTCTATTAAACTCATATGCATGGTTAATAGGCTAAGGGAAGGGCAAGTTGGTAAATGATTCCACTAATGAATCATTTTTTATTCACTTAACCATTTATTGAGTTATTGAGTGCTTACCGCATGTAAGCCAACATGCTAGCTGTCAGGGTTGTGATGACAAGAAAAAATAAATAAAACACAGGCATGGGCTTTGACCTTATGGAGCTTTGAATTAGGGAGGAGACAGATACAAATAATTACATAATAAATGAATCCATACACTAAAATTCCTTGAAATGATTGTTAGAAAACTAAACAGATGTAATAAATCATTGTTTATATTGTGGAGAAGGTGGTAGAGATGTTCTGTCTGCATGGGTAACACATACACTAAGACTGAGGTAAAAAATGAAGACACCCATACAAACAACAGGTGAAAATGCTAGGCAGGGAGGTAGGATTGTGTATGTAGTGGTCCTGGGTTAGAACTTTGTGAGCTAAAAGAACTTGTGGTAGACCAGTGAGAGGAACTCATAATGAGTGATGGATGAGGGAAGAGACTGATGTGAGGAAGATGGGGTAGACAGGTCAGGCAGATGTATGCAGACCATGCTATGGATTAAAATGTTGGACATTTTTTAGGATAAAAAAATAAACAAACATCAAAGAGTTTTACCTAGGGGAATGCATGAGTAGGTTTATATTTTTTAAAAAATATCTATGATTACCATATTGAGAATGGATTAGAGGGGAGGAAGAAAGGAGTAAGAATGGCAGTTAGGATCTTATTTAGTTGTCCAGACAAAAAATAATAGTGCATTGGGTTAGTGTAATGATAGTGAAAATGAAATGAGAAGATTCTGGAAAGAGATGGAAGAAAGAGCCTGATCAAGTGTTCGCTTTGTGATGTAAGGGAAAGGGATTGATCCACGCTTGTATGTTTCTAACTTTAGCAACAGAGGAGCCATCGGCAGATATGGGGATAATTATGGCGAGCACTTTGGGGGAGTAGAAGGAGACTCAGCTATATACGCTTTATTTGAGGTGCCTAATCATAAGTTGTGTTGACATTTCATATTTTTTAGAAATCAGGAATGAAATGTAGATGGCATTTATAGATTTGAACAATGGGAATGTATAGACAAGTTAAATTATAAAACCTTCTCCTTTGCTTGATCATAAAAAGAAAAAAAACACATTTAAATCTTCTACACTAATAAAAGCGTAATATTGAAATTGACCGTTTCTTCCGGACACCTAAGCCACACCCACCAGCCAATCAGAGAGACTGTATGAAAATTAACTCAGCCAAGATGGAGGCCTGCAGCCCCAGAGGCGAGTGCAGTGCAGGCATCAGGGTGAACAGGGTGTGTGGGTGGGCGTGGCATGATCAGCCAGGTGGCAGGTGGTGTGTATGGGTGGGCAGGGTGATCAGCCAGTGGCTGGTGGCATGTGTGAGTGGGTGGGGCAATCAGCCAGTGGCAGGTAGTGTGGGTGGGTGGGGCATGATGTGTGGGTGGCAGGCTGCACGTTGGGCGGGTACAGGCTGGGTTGAGGGACCCCCCTGAGTGCACAATATATTGTGCACCAGGCTCCTAGTATCTAATAAAAGCATAATATTAAAATTGACCATTTCTTTGGGACACCTAACCCACGGTCACCAGCCAATCAGAGCAGCTGTATGTAAATTAACCCAGCCAAGATGGAGGCCAGCACTCACGGAGCTGAGTAAACAGGCAGCTTCCTTTGCAGCAGGAGTAAAACTGTTTGCCAGCCGCTGGGTTTCTCTCAGCTCCAGGCAACAACATACTTGCAACATTGTCTCAATTATAGAAGCCACAGAATTGAAGCCAACAGGAGGCTTCATTACCTGCCTAGGCTCGGCTTAAAGGAAAAGTGTATCAATTATAGAAGATAAACAAACCCCAGAAACCTACCTCCAGCCAGCTTTGCTGGGACATTGGGTCAGTGGGAGCTGTGGGCAGCCTGAAAGCCTGAAAATGCCCCTCAGCCCATCACCCAGGCTGGCCACACCCCAATGGGGTGAGGGATCCCACTGGGGGGCTTGGCCAGCCTGAAGACAGCCATCAGCCCCTCACCCAGGCTGTCCAGGTACCCCAGTAGGGACCTGAACCCTGAAGAGACTGTGACCAGCCTGCCAACAGCCATCAGCCCCTCACCCAAGCTGGCCAGGCACTCCAGCAGGTGGACATCCCCAGAGGGGTCCCAGACTGCAAGAGGTACAAGAGGGCACAGGCAGGCTGAGGGACCTCCTGAGTGCACAAATTTTTGTGCACTGGGCCCCTAGTGTATATATAATGTAATATATATATATATATATATATATATATATAATTTAAGTGTATGCACATACACACATATGCACACACTAATAGAGGGTAAAAGAATAATTGATACTATTTGGACAAGATAAAAGAAGGGAGGAAAAGAAGGAGAGAGGAAAATTTTGCTTTCCTGAAGAAAGCTGTATTCAAAGCAACTTTAAAAATTCAAATAATTTACTAAATTAATTTATTTCCCCCCAACAAAGCTGTATATGAATGTAAAAAGAAACTAAAAAATATGAATATGAATAACTGAGCTTTCAAAGTTCATATAAGGTAAGGGTTTGAATTGAAATTATGACAAACATATTTGAACTCTGTGCTCTCTTAAGAGTCCTATTCCTTTCATTATTTACTAACAAATTTCACATTTTAACTTAAACCTGACCTAAAACCTTTAGAAATGTTATTGGTACAAAGAAAGTGCAGGGGATTGCTGGACAGGTTATACAGAATGTGTGGAATATGTGGGACCAATTTGAAGTTGTGTGGAGGCATTGGAACAGTAACAAAATTAACCCTAAAAATTTCTGGATTTGGAATTAGAGTGGCTAACTCCTGCCATTGTTCGTGAATGTGTATCTAATAGAAAAATTGTCACGCCCTGACCGGTTTGGCTCAGTGGATAGAGCATCAGCCTGTGGACTAAAGGGTCCCGCATTCAATTCCAGTCAAGGTCATGTACCTTGGTTGCGGGCACATCCCTAGTAGGGGGTGTGCAGAGGACAGCTGATCGATGTTTCTCTCACATTGATGTTTCTAGCTCTCTATTCCTCTCCCTTCTTCTCTGAAAAAAGAAAAGTCAATAAAATATATTTAAAAAAGAAAAATTGTCAAACTACAGAGTGTTTCCTACTCAAAATACAGGGCCAAATTAATAATAAAAATACCTACTTCCAGCCAAGAATATGGTGATAGGTCAATGTGGTACTGGCATCCTCCCACAACCACATCAAAATCACAACCTAAACTATGGAACAACCACCATTCAGAACTGCCTGAAATATGGCTGAACAGAAGTTCTGCAACTATGGACACGAAGAAGAGGCCTCCCCTGACCGGTTTGGCTCAGTGGATAGAGTGTCAGCCTGCGGACTCAAGGGTCCCAGGTTCAATTCCGGTCAAGGGCATGTACCTTGGTTGTGGGCACATTCCCAGTGGGGAGTGTGCAGGAGGCAGCTGATCCATGTTTCTAGCTCTCTGTCCCTCTCCCTTCCTCTCTGTGAAAAATCAATATAATATATTTTTAAAAAAGAAGAAGAAAAAAAAAAAGAAGATGCCACATTGAGACTGGAGACTGGCAGGGTGGTGGAGACACAGAGCAGGCTACTCCCACACCCACCTGTGGCAGATAAAAATCAATCTTGGCTGCAGAGGTCCCCCTTGAGAAGCAAAGGTGTCCCAGACCCATAGCAGAATCCCCAGCCCAGGGTTCTAGTGCCAGGAAGAGAAGTTCCCATAACTTCTGGCTATAAAAAGGCTGTAAAAACCAGCAGGTGTTGAGGTTGAGGAAGACAGGGCTTCTGGAGTCCCAGGTGTTCCCCTTAAAGGGTCTCCACAAGAACTTACTCAGATTCCCTCCCTCTGGAGTCCAGTGCTCAAAAAGTATCAAGGACCTTTAAGGAGGAACTGAACTCTCTGGCACCAGGGTGAGACTGGTGGGGGAAGGGGCAGCTTTTTTCCAGACAGAATGCTGACAGAGGCCATTGTTCCTTATTTGAGCCTTCCCAGACAGATCTAGCAGGCAGATGCCATATGAGTCTCCATTAACCTGGGTCACACTGTTTACCCCACCCTTGTAGTTCCAAGCCACCCAACTTTTGGACCAATCCAAGATGATTTCTGTGGCATTTTCATATGAACAACTTATCTTGGCTCATGCTTCATGCTTACCTAAAATCTCTTAAACAAGCAGCATCTGGCCTCAGCATTTCTGTTCCTTTCACTAAGTGGTTCCAGGACTGACACAAGCAGCAGCTAGTCTTGGTTTATAGCTTGGCCTCCCCTAGGCACCTCTAAGGTATCAGCCATCTGCAGATTACTTTGTAGCTCATGCTGGGTGGCCCCCAGAAGAACACAGATGGCAGCTGACCTTGTCCTGAACCTCCTAAGAGGCCCCAGAGGCCACACAAGGCCTCACTAGGCTAAAGGAGTTCATCACCATACCAGTTCAAACCAGTATGACATGAAATGTTAAAGGATCTTCTTTGAGAATAAGAAAAACAAAAACTAAAAAAACATGAACACTGAACAATAAAATGGCAATAGATACATATCTGTAAATTAAATTTAAAATATAAAATAAACAAACAAGCAGAACAGAAACAGACTAATAGATACAGAGGATATTTTGACGGTTGTCAGATGGAAAGGGGGTTGAAAGGATGGGTGAAAAAAGTGAAGGAATTAAAAAGTGCAAATGAGTAGTTACAGAATAGTCATGGGAATGTAAAGTACAGCATAGGGAATATAGTCAATATTCTAATAACTATGTATGGTGCCATATGCACATGAGATTTAACAGGATGATCCCTTATTAAGTTTATAATGTCTAATCATTGGGGTGTACAACTGGAGCTAATATAATAATGTATGTTGACCATAATTGAAAAATAAATTTAAAAAAATAAAAAAAGAATGTATTTACTAGGAAAAAATCTAGTACATATGTATTTATCATATGCTAGGTAGTGTAAGTACTTGAGTGTTATCTCTTAATCCTCATAATATCCCTGAAATGGATGTAATTATCTCTGTTTTATCCATAAAGAAATTCAGGTGAGCTTAAACAATTTACTTAAATTCACATAGTTTGTATGTGGTAGAGCTGCGTTTTAACTCCTGTGTGCATGAATAAATGTTTGTTGATGGAGATGAGTGTGTGAAGGAAAAATGTTTTCAGTCTCAGAAGAAAGAAAAGCTGGCTATTGCCTGGAGTAGATGGCCTGCTGGTTCCCAGTGGCAAAAAATGTAAAGAGAAAGAAATAACAGCAAGTTGTTAATTCATAAACCATAATTTTCCCAACTGCAAGGCTTGCAGTTTCTGCACCTGGTACATTGCTGACTCATCTCACCTGAATCATTTAGTCAGCTTCATTGTGTTTGCAAGGATTGCTAATTACCTCACTGGAATAATTTCAACTATCAATAGAGAATGCAATAAATCATTAAAGATAATGGTTAATAAGGAGAAATAATTTTGACTATTCAGCTTGCATTGATCCTTGATATAAAAAGATTAATTTTATATTCTATTTTTAACCTTACAGGCAGCCATTAGCCAGTTCTTTTGGCAGTGTTGAGCTGAGCTGGTTTTTCATTAAAAAACTTGGCATTTATCTTATCATTGAATTCTTGCTGTGATGTCTCATTCCAGGAATAGAAAAATATTGTGACTTACCAAGAAAGCACAACAAGTCAAATGTTACCTTTTTAATAAAAATAATCACAGCATAGCTTTGAAGCACATGCAGTTTTAATGTTATTATTGGGTTTTAATCTTTTTTTAAGCTAACCATGTACATATACTCCTTATTAATTTACATCAATCTATTTTCCTCTGTAGGAAGTGTGTAAAATATAATAGGGATACAATATCAAAATTATCTGATGTGTAATACATAACATTAGAAATATTATATGTTTCAGGCATTCACATCACAGCTTAAATGATATTTTAGTGGTAATGTCCATTTGAATGTGCTCACAACAGCATTCAGTTGTCATAGCTCTTAATTAAGTTGTATGTTTTTGTTATGACTGGTTAAAGTTGTATAATAAGAAATACTTATGCTTTCTAGTCATGTTAGACCACTTTATACCAGGATTATATTGTATCAAGCATAGATGCATGAAATCAAGAAATTTTAATGCAAAAATTTTCATACTAACAGTATAATAAGAACAATGCATTTTGTGTCAAAATGCATATCTGTGGAAAGGGAAAATTAGAATCATACTATAGAATTGTGACTTATTTTAAGACTAGAGGCCAGTGCATGAAATTCATGCATGGATAGAGTCCTTAGGCCTGGCCAGTGATCAGGGCTGATCAGGTTCCCTGCCTCCCCACCTTCCCTCCTCCTCCTTCCCTCACTCCCTCAGGGCCCCACCAATGCAGCTGGTTGCCCCCCATGTCCCGCCCCATCCTCTAGTGGTCAGTGCATGTCATAATAAGCGATAGAACTGTTCTGGTTGAACTCTTGAGGGGACACTGCATATTAGCCCTTTGTATAGAGATATTGAAACCAAATGAACAATAAATGCTAATATAAAGTTATATCAGCTAAACAAATTATATATATGATAATATTTTGATGATCTGAAAACATTAGAAACCTATATGACAAAACAATAAAGCAAATTTTTGAGTTATATTCTATCATGAAGGAAATGGACTATTTAAACCCAAAGTATGAATTTAAAGGTATTCTCTACTACTCTTGAGTTTGAGATGATGGAAAGTACAATGCAATTTCTTATGTTTTATTTCTTCATTCACTGATTCTGGGAATAGGCCAGGAGCTACATTTATCACCACTTCATAAATGAACCTGACTTGCTTGACCAGGCTTTCCCACATAATTTTTAGTTGTCATTGTGGTTCCACCTCCTACCTAAGTGGTCAGAAACCATAGAATAGAAATGGAGAGTAGTGAACTGGTATTTCTCCCCTCTCTCAAAATTGATGGGAAATTCTTTCTGTATTCAATCAAGCAATCAATAAAATTCCACTCTGCTGGAGTCTGAGGGGAATCTAATGAAGTACAGAGAACCAAATACATTATTGTTTGTTTCTGTCCATGTATCTTTTGGTATCAAGTAATTTTAAAAAAGCCCAAATTATTTATAGAAGAAACTGGTTTATTGCAAAGTCGCTCCCATTACTTCATGAAATTCAAGGACAGAAAGTAGCAAAGTTGAAAAACAAAGCTGTCTGTCTTCTCTAAGAAACAGTGTTCTCTTTGCACCCTGTTTTCTCTAAATGTTGGTGCCTCTTTCCTCTCTCTGTGTATACATCTTACCTGTGGTTTGAAATGGTCCCATCCAAGTCATAATTTTATGGCCTCTTACCCTACAGTGCCCAGTAATAACTGCTAAATCTGCACAGTTTCTGAGGTGGGAGGGAGGGAAGGAGGGATGGAGAGAGAAAGAGAGAGAGAGAGAGAGAGAGAGAGAGAGAGAGAGAGAGAGAGAGAGAACACATCTGGACTAGCATAACAGAGCCCATAAGTGAGAGCTTTCCATGGACCATTTTGCTGTGACAATGAGGTTAGATCGTGTATCCAGTGAGTCTTTTAGTGGAATAGACAATGATGGCATATTTCATATAATCCCACTCTCTATGCCTGTAAGCATAACATAGGCACTAAGTGATTGCCAGATATCCAAACTAGGGTTGAGTAATAGTTCTGAATTAATTCTTAGAGAAAGAAGGACTTGAAGCAATTTTTGAAGGATGAGTAGAAAATAGCACATGGGGAAGAGGACAAGTTAATTCAGACCAGGGAGTGTCAAGAGCAAAGGCTGTAAGGGAACTGTGCTGAATGGTGACTAAAAGAGAAAGGGAGTGGAAGGTCTGTATGAAGATACTGTGGGAACTTGGGAAGGAAGATGCTGTGGAAAGCCTTGGGTGATAAACTGGGAAGTGTTGACTATTTGCGAGGACATCTTTGAAATTTTGTTTTTACTGCTTGTGCACATCAGCAGGGAGTGACTATTAATTAGAAGTCTGCTGCAAAGGATATGAAACACATAATTTACAAATAATAATAATACCATGTGTAGTACACTGCATTGGAAATCTCATATGTTGGAATGTTTTCATTTATTTTTGCCATGGAACTGTGTCTTTAGCCATGGTTACAGTTCAACCATGATATACCACGTGGAGTTGCATCCCAATATGCTAATTATTTTCCACCAAAATTTGTTGTCATTAAATCTAATATATGATCTACTGTTAAACTATTTTTTACTCTTATATCAATTACATTCTCTAGACTGGAACTTTTTCAGCTTCAGCACCCATTATAAATGTATATAATTTATTAACAGACTCACAGAATACTTGAACATCTATCAGTTGGTTCTCATGACCCAGGATGAGATGGCATCAGCAAATAGCTGCTTAGTCTATGAGTGGTGATGGTGATTTCAATGTCAACGGAAATTTGCATGTGGGAAATATACAAATCAATCAATGGAATTTGTTTGGACATGCGAGCAATATGGAGCTAAAGGCAATTTCAAAAATGTATGCTTAGCTGAAGAAATTATGATGATGCCATGACAGAAAAGGGATGTAAAAATCTATTCATGGAGCTCCAATTGTGTAACCAGTTAGCATATGGTACTTTTATTAAAATTTGAATCCATTTATTCAACAAATATCTATGGAAGAAGTAAATGCTAATGGGAGAAAAGCTAAACAGTCTATATACTCTACAGGCTAATTTTCTAATAAATTGTTGTAAGTCACCTACAGTTCATAAATAGATGTAAATAATTATTGATTCCTACTGAATTAAGCTTCTCTTCTCAGCTTTTAGTGATGACCTTACTTGTACATTCCTCCTGAAATGGCACCCTCACTGGACACTGAGCCACCCCAAAGAGGAATCTGTTTTGCTTTCATCCTGTGTTCCCAGCATCTAGCTCAGTATTTGGTTCATACTGTTCAATAAATGTGGGTTGCATTAAGGAATAAAGAATCTATAATTGGCTCCATAAAAGAGAAAGGTGATGAAAAGGGGCAGACTAGTTGACTTCAAGTCTTAGCCTGGCCAAGAGAAGATGGTGACCAGTGCTAAATCTAGAGAGCCGATTTATTATTCCTATTAAATGGAAGAAAGTCTGTCTGTCTGTCTATAAGGAAGTCTATAGGGAAACTTCAACTATAAAATATGTGGTTTGGCACTGATGTTTCCCTGTCCTCCCAAGTGAAAACTCCAGCAGTCATTGGATGTAGAGATACCCTTGCACTCTAAACCCTGGAACTAAGAATAAAGATTAAGAGACTTGTGTTGGACATAGGTATAGCTATAAATATTTAGCTTAAACTAGGCAGAACAATTCCCTCTGCAGCATATGATATACACACAATATGCTTCCTACTTTTTAAAAAACAATTTGGAATTAAATATTTGGAATGTGTTTCTACTCTTCTGTTATTATTCATGAATAGAGTCAGAAAAAGAACAAAAGGAATTACAAATATTCACTAGAGCAATGGCATTTACAGGATTTTATAAGAAATGTAAGGAATGGCATTTTATATACAGGATATTTTTCATTTAAGCAAGTATAAAGTAAACTATATGAGGAATTCAAGATGCCCTCTGTGAATTGATTGTGTTCCCAACATTCATTCATCAAAAAAAAAAAAAAAATCTTTTGCATAGAAATAATATTAGATGTAGTTTTAGTTACTCCACACCTGTCTGAAGAACCTGATTTACCTCAGTACCTGAGTCTATGAAGGTAATTATAGATATTATACACCAGGGCATGACTCACTATGGTCTGTGGGCCAAGTCCAGTCCACTTCTCTGAATTTTGTAAATATAATTTTACTAGGGGCCCGGTGCACAAAAATTTGTGCACTTGGGGGGTGGGGGTCCCTCAGCCCGGCCTGTGCCCTCTTGCAGTCTGGGACACCTCGGGGGGGATGTCCACCTGCTGGCATGCTTGGCCAGCCTGGGTGAGGGGCTGAGAGCCATTTTCAGGCTGCCCACAGCCCCTTCAGGGTTCGTGCACTGGGGGGTGGGAAGGCTGTTGAGTGCAGGCCTGGACGTTTCCCACCGCAGGGCTCACACTGCTGAGGGGACACACCTGGCGCAGAGTTGGGTGGTGAGCCAGGGGCGGACACCAGTGCAGGATCTTTCGGTGGGGCCTTGCTGCTGAGCAAACACACCCGGGGTGGAGCTGAGCAGTGAACTGGCTTCGGATTCTCCTCACTGTGCAGCAGACACTCCCACACGCCCTGTGGAGGCCCCTGGGGGGTGGATGAAGGTAGCGGACCCTGGATGGGTGTTCCTGGACACCCTGCGGAGGCCCCCAGGGCAGAGCCAGGCAGCAGACCCAGGACAGGCATTCCTGGATGTCCCACAGAGGCCCCCAGGGGGCAGAGCCAGGCAGCAGACCCAGGACGGCTGCTCCTGCACACCCTGCAGAGGCCTCGTGCTCCTGAATGCCCCGGGAAGGCCCTCAGGGAGTGGAGCCAGGCAGTGGACCCGGGACAGGTGCTCCTGGATACCCCTCGGAGGCTTCCGGGGGCGGAGCTAGGCAGCAGACCCAGGACAGCTGCTCCTGGACGCCCCGAGGAGGCCCCAGGCCAGACCCCCCTCCCCCACTGAGCTGACACACATGGCACAGCTATGCCGGCCATGGAGGCTCCCAGTGCAACGCCACCCTGCCAGCCTCCATCTTGGCTGGGTTAATTTGCATACAGCCGCTCTGATTGGCTGGTGGTAATGGTCAATTTGCATGTTTCTCTTTTATTATATTAGATATTGGAACACAGCCATGTTCATTCATTAGTGCATTCTCTGTGGCTGTTTCAGGGCCACACTGGCAAAACTAAATAGTTGCAACAGAGATCTTTTGGCCTGTAAAGCTTATCTTTTCAGAGAAAATGTTTGCCTATCCTTCGATAGTCCTTAATGAGTCCTTAACACTACAGGGGAGTTTGTGGAGAATTTCATTCAGAATTTTGACTCTGAAGAGCAGGAATGGCTCTTCCTTTACCAGAGCAGTTTGCTGGCTTATTGTGGCTTATAGCTGCCTCTTGTATTTTTTCTCCTTCTGGTCTGAGGTTGGTACTATTTCATGGGGCAGAAATTGATTCACGAGGTATAAGGAGGGATTCTAGCAGGACATGGATTAGAGACTTAAGAGAGTCAAGCTGTGTTACATCTTCTGTTATTTTAATTCCATTTAAGAAGTGAGGACATGTGACTACATTTGGAGACCTTGACTTCTATTGGGGGCTGGTGATAAAGAGTAACTTACAGGACTGAATGTCTTACCTTCCCTCTCACTACTCCTCCTCCCACTGTTAGCCTCTCTGCATCTCACATCCTCCTCGTGACAGCTCTTGTGGTGAAGTCACATTGAGCCAGTTGAGCAAAAATAAGAGAAAGGAAGAAGGTATTATAAGCAACTATGAGGAGAAGAGGGGTGTTCCTGAACCACTAGGGTATCTCAGTTTATTAGGTAAAAGAGATAAACATAATATAAGAATTCCCTGTCCTGTATTACACTTTCCTAATATATTCTGTATCATGTGTATTATTCTGTGTTATACTGGAAGTATCACTCTACATCATGGCACTTACATCAGGTTTGTCATGGCCAGCTAGGGAGCTTGGCATTCCTGTGCACTGCCCTCTGAGGAGCTTCTCTCTCTCTCTAGCAGCTGCTCCTCCTTATTCTTAAATATAACCCTCAAAATCTAATATTTAAATGATAGAGTTCCTCTATACTTAGTTGTGTGTGTTCTTTTACCTCCCATTCTGATAAACTCTCTAGACTAGTACATCTATCTCATGACTTCAACTGCCTTCTATTAACTCATAACTCAATGTATAAGTCTTTGGACCTATCTTCTAAGCTTCAGACCTAGATATCCAACTGCCTACAGGAAAACATTTCCATTGGTCAACTCTTGTTCTTGTTTTGTTTTTTTAGGCTATTCTTTCATCATAACCTCTCTTAGTAAATATACCCACCATGATGAAATTTCTCAGTTCAGGAAATCCTGTGTCAATCTTGACCCTTCCTTATTCCTTATCCACTATATCTAATCATGGAATCCAGTAGATTTTCTCTCCTACTTATCATTGTAAATCCACCTACATCTTTCTATTTACACTGCAACCATCCTAGAAAAAGTAGTGGCATTTCTTACCAGGAAGATACAACAGCTTATCACATAGTCCATCTGAAGCCACTTTTAGCTTTAATAAGCTAGTTCTACTTGAAATTTTTTAAATTTCTTCAATAATTATTTATGAAAAAAATTAAACACAGAAAGTTGAAAGAGATGAACAATAAAGTCACATATGCCAACAATCTAGATTCAAAAATTATAATTTTATAATTAATGTGTTTTAATCATATATCTTCCTATCCCTCACTCTTCTAGTCAAACATATTATTTTTAATTGAATTTTTTGGTGACATTGGTTAATAAATTTTTATAGGTTTTAGGTATAAGATTCTACAGCACATCATCTGTGTACTGTATTGTGTGTTTCCACCCAAGTCAAGTCTCCTTCTATTACCATTTATCCCCCCCTTTATTCTTTTCTATCTCCCCCAACCTCACTTCCCTGTGGCAGTCACCATACTGCTCTCTGTGCCCATAACTCATGTGTTTTGTTTTGTTTTTCCTTTGCTTAATCCATTCAAACTTTTCAATGACCTCATTTTGGGGAGTAAAGAGGTGAGTCCAATATCATTAATGTTACTGACAAGACCCTACTTGATCCTTTTTCATATCCTCTAACATATTGTTCTTTTATCTTTGCTTATGTTGTTTCTTCTACAAAGAAGGCTCTCATTCCCTTATCCTTGGCCTAGATAATCTCCAGACACTTTTCTTTGCAGAAATGAAATAATATCTCCAATGTGAATGTTTCAAGAATGATTAGACTTAGTGAGGTTTCCAAAACTTTTCATATGCATCTGCAATCACAATTGTAATGAAGTAAATTAGTACATACTTATGTAAAAACCTGTCAGCTGCAATGAAATGTAATCGCTAGGAGGACAAGGGCTATCTACTCCTGAATTAGAACTATGTATAATTTTATGTCCTAACACAACAACTCTATAAATATTGAAAGAAATTAATCTACTGACAGACTGAATGAATGAGTTCATTTAATACATACAATCTATAATAATAAAATCCTAATATGCTTATTAGACCAAACGTTCTTCTGGACATCCTTCTGGAACAACTTCTGCATGAATCTGGGGCTGCAAGAAAAGCCCAGGTCTCGGTTGCCTGCTGGCAGCCAGAGGGAAGCCCAGGTCCCTGGTGCCAGAGGGAAGCCAGTGCTGGCAGCCAGAAGAAGGAAGGCCTACTCTTGCATGAATTTTATGCACTTCGGGAGGGGGTTCCTCAGCCAGGCCTGTGCCCTCTCGCAGTCTGAAACCCCACAGGGGAAGTCCACCTGCTGGCTTAGGCCTGCTCTCCGGGGAATTGGGCTAAGCTGACAGTCAGACATCCCTCTGGCAGCTCGGGAGCCCTCAGGAATGTCCACTTGCCAGCGAGGAGCAGGCCTAAGCTGCAGTCAGACATCCTTAGTGCTGCTGAGGAGGCGGAAGAGGCTCCCACTACCACTTCTGTGCTGGCAGCCATCAGCCTGGCTTGTGGCTGAGCAGAACTCCCCCTGTGAGAGCACACTGACCACCAGGGGGCAGCTTCTGCATTGAGCATCTGCCCCCTGATGGTCAGTGTGTGTCATAGTGACCAGTCGTTCTGCTGTTAGGGTCAATTTGCATATTACCCTTTTATTATATAGCATAGAGGCCTGGTGCATGGGTGGGGGCGGACTGGTTTGCCCTAAAAGGTGTCCTGGATCAAGGTGAGGGTCCCTCTGGGGTGCCTGGCCAGCCTGAGTGAGGGTTTGAGGGCTGTTTTCAGGCTGGCCAAGCCACCTAGCGGGGACCCTCACCCTGTGGGGGTGTGGCCTGCCTGGGTGAAGGGCTGATGGATGTTTTCAGGCTGGCCACAGCCCCTTCAGGATGGGGGGGACCCACTGGGGTGCCTGGCAAGTCTGGGTGAGGGACTGGGTGAGGGGCTCTTTTCAGGCTGGTCAAGCCCCTCAGTGGGGACCCTCACCCCATTGGGGTGTGGATTCCTACTGAGGTGCCTGGCCAGCCTGGGTGTGGGGCTGAAGGCCATTTTCAGGCTGCCCACATCCCCTTCAGGGTGGTGGAGTCCCACTGGGGTGCCTGGCCAGCCTTGGTGAGGGGATGATGGCTTTTTTCAGGCTGGCCACACTCCCCCTCTCCGCAACCCAAGCTCCCAGCCTCTTCTTTTTTTCTTTTTTCTTTTTTCTGGGTATTATTTATCTTTTATAATTGAAACTTTGTAGCCTTAAGCAGAGCTGAGGGCCGGCCAGAGCAGGCAGGAAGCTTGGCTTCCTCCATCGCCAGGGGCAACTCAAGCCTCTTGCTCGCTGCAGCTCTGTGCCTGCCCCCATCTTATTTTGGATAATTTGCATACTCTCTCCTGATTGGCTAATGGGCATGGCTTGTGGGTGTGGCTTGAACATAGCAGAGGGATGGTTAATTTTCATGTTTCTCATTTATTACATAGGATAGTAATTGATATCACCATTTATGGTAACTAAGTGAACCTGAACTTTAAATCTAAGCTACTAGACCAGTAGTTTCCAACCTGCTCCACATGACCCACAGGGGGGCAATTTGATTTTTAAGGGAGCAATTTGAAAATGAGTTATTAACAGTGAATTTTTTGCATTTCTTATGGTTCTAGGGGCTTCATATATAGTATATAAATATATATTGTGACATATTTATGCATTTTAGTTCTCTATTATATGTTTTGAAGCTTTATTTGCTATATTTCACATCACAGCATATTATTTATTATTATTTAACAATTTCTTAGTGATTTCTTCCTCAGTACTTCAATTATCCTTTTATTCTTTGATTTTTCTGTTCCATAGATGCCATGTTTTTTGGAAGCTTGTTTAGACCAACTTAATGGCTTTTTAGGCTTGCTCCAATGAATAGGAGTTTACTTTTTGAATAATAAGAATTATATGTTACAGGGGACATCAAAATTTTAGAGATGCTTAGGTGGGGTATGGCCAAATAAAGGTTGGGGACCACTGTGCTAGACCTTCAAGCTATGCACTGCGATCCACTTCAAAGAAGGATGAGAGTCCATTTGTTCTCCTTGTTTCCCGTTGCCATGTTTAACGGAAACTTGATGAGGTCCAGCTACTGGGTCCAAGGTAAAGGAAGGACAAATCAATATGTGACCATGTTTGGGTGCTAAGGGTCAAATTGAGTAAATTGTGTACCTTATTAACCTTACACAGGTAATGGCTTCGCTGGATATTCTTTTACTTTAAGACCACTTCACAGGGTCTTATTATTTTTAATGCACTCACACATAAAATAAAGAAATGGCCTAATAATGAATACTTCATCTCCAAATCATGAAATCAATTTTAATATGCTTGGAAGATTTAATATTTTCTTAGCGCGGTGAGATTGATGAAGTCCTGCTAATGAATATATTGATGAGATTGAAGGGAAATGGCCTCAATTGTCTTTTGTCACCAGTGAGATGAACCCTGAAATGCAAACTACAAAGTAGGTTAAAGTTAACACTCCTTTTTAAAAGAAATAAGAAATGTGTATTTTTATATGGATACTAAAGTTATTTTCTCAGAAAATTTAAAGTTAATTTTCAACTATCTCAAAAATACTCTATGAATCTGTTTATATTTTTCTAAATCAAAGATTATAGACAAAAATGAACTCCTTTCCCTGATATATCAATGAGAGATATTTTATTTCAAATAATTTATTAGAAAGCTGACTAAAATGTCTTTTTAAACCAAGTAAATACTTAAAAATGTTAAAAATAGTTGTTTTTTAAAGAAAGTAATTTTTATAAAAACATTCTTATTTAGAGGCAATTTTAAATACAGATGTAATAGCTTCAAAAGATGTTTTCTTCCTAAAGTCTACCTATAAAGTTGTATCCCCATGTTAACCAGTTTGAAGACAGATATTAATAGTATGCTCAATCTGTAATGCATCCATTTAGCACTATTGATCTGCTAAAAAATGAAGGTAAACTAAGCAAAAGCCAGTTTCGATATCAAATGAATGATGTATTGATTCCATCTGACAATGCTTTGTCCACAGATCAATGTAGATGCGCAGCACAGAACAGTTAAGAATGAAACAGGGCCGGCAAAGGTCATGGAAGCAATGGGGCATCCCAGATTACTGGAGACCATAAAATGAACATATCTTTAAGTTCATCTCGGAGGTGTTTATAAAGGAATTCATTAGATTTAGAGAGCAAAAAATTCACTGCCTACGTTATGATGAAACACCATACCAGAGGCTTAGGAGCCACTTATAAGAAGTCAAGACTCACTTCTTAATCAAGAATGACTTTGTAGTGAGTTTGTGAGATAAAGGCATTATATGAACTCAGTCTTGCTCTCCGTCCACCATATCTTTTCTGTTAAAAACCTTTTTCCAGTTCCACTTGTCATTTTCAAACATCCTCAAGTATATAATCCTCTGGGAACCAAAGGGCTGGTGTATTTTTTGGTCACCCTCAGGTTTTATTAGACTAGTCACACATTCTTTCAAACTAACAACAAAATGTATGTGGAACATGTAATGGCCTATTAATATATTTCTTGTCTTTTGTGATATTGGCTATCATCAGGCTGACTCCCTTCCAAGCTGAACCATTTACTAGAACTTATAACCCAGTTAGCTCTATTTAGATTTTGAACTTTTAACTAGTTTTTAATTAATTTATTTATTTTAATCCTCATCAGAGGATGTTTTCCCACTGGTTTTAAGGGAGAGTGGAAGAAAGAGGGAAAGATAGAGAGAAACGTCAATATGAGAGAATCATTGATCTGTTGCCTCCTGCAAATGCCCCTACCAAGGCCTGGGCTGGGAAGGAGCCTACAACAAAGGTATGTGCTCTTGACCAGAATCAAACCCTAAACTATATAGTCCCCAGGCCGACATCCTAATCACTGAGCAAAACAGGCTCGGGCTTAATTCTTTCTTTAAAATATTTTTTCTTTATTACTTTGAGTGTATGCCTGTATTATGACTTTGGATTTAATTCTTCAGTTAATGTGTATCCTACAGCTGTGCTTGGTTTTAGAGAGCCAAATGTGATTCATAATATAATTGCTTCTTAAGCGTGCAAATCCACGTTTTTATATATTACCTTCAGATTTCCTTAAGTTTCAGGTTTTAAAAAATCAAATATATCATGCCAGGTTGATGAAAAGTTGAGAAAAGTTGAGAGAATACTTCCTAGCATAATCATAAAGTAGTAATTCATCAGATTGCCAACTCTTCCCCCTGTGGAATAAAATTTAATATGCTACAGTGAAATAGATAAATATGAAAAAAATTCTCATTACATAGACTTAAACATTGCATTATAGAATCAAAGAAGGCTATCTGCAGCATTATAGCTTTGGAAAAAATACCTATCCACAAACTTTCTGCCCCTTCCCTAGATTTTATTTTCAAGGACCTGTTACATTTCGTGAGCAAAACTAAGTGTCAACCTGTATCAATATTGCTACTTTAGGAATAAAAACACTATATTTTATAAATTATTCAAATAATTTGGGGTGTTTTGAAGTTCCTAATATAATCACATGTGATCTTCTGACGTGATCCAAAGGGAACATAGAAACTAATGTATGTATAGAAATTCTGGATTTCAGAATAAAATCCTATATACTAAAACCTTAACATGCAAATCGACCTATTAGCTGAACAACTAGCAGAATGACCAGTTGATGATGTGCACTGACCACCAAGGGGCACATGGTCAATGCAAGAGCTGCCCCAGTTTGGGAGGTGCTTGGCGGCAGTGACAGGGTGAGGCCATCCAGCAGGCAGCGCTAGCCCACCAGCCAAGGGAGGTGACAGCAGGCTAAGTGCCCCCCACCCAATCGCCCCACTGGTCACCCCACAGATCAGCTCTGATTGCCGTCCAGGCCTAGGGACCCTACCCTATATATTGGAAGCAGTCTCTTAGATTTAAAAATTAAAACCTGTCAAGGCTACTCTAACACTGAAAAAAAACAGGATGATGCAGCAATGACATGCATGGACTCCGGCTTGCACACTTTGTGGTCAGCCCTGATTCTGACACTTATAACTGGGTGACAAAGCCAATTATTTAACTTTTCTCTGCTTCAGTATTTCCACCCATCAGATGGGAAAATGGTACTACTGCCTCAGAAGGATCATATTATGTACTACTTTTTATAATCAGGACCAAAAAAATGTAGCTGCCCATACAACAGCAAAATGCCTTTCACCTGTATGAAAAGTATGGTCACTGGTGCATGCAGAGTCCTGGATTGCGAGAGGGATGTCTGACTGCCGGTTTAGGTCCTATCCCACAGGGTCAGGCCTAAACCGGCAGTCTGATATTCCTCAAGGGCGCAGGCTTGGCTGAAGGACCTGCCCCCCCCACTCCTAAACCCCAGTGCACAAATTTCATGCACTGGGCCTCTAATAAAAATAATCAGAACATTGTCTCTGAAAAAGTATATGAAATTTGGAGTTTCCTTAGATATTATCTTTGCTTTTAAAGCCAATTGAATGTCTATTTTGATTTAAAACCCAAGGAATAACAGGGAAAAAGAACTGATAGCTTTGATCCAAAAAAATATCTGCTAATGCTAAAGTTCAGTAGCTAGACAGTAACCATGTTCACCTTCATGGTTTATAAAACTTATTTTACTATTAAAAAGTGTGAATTTTCTATACTGCCAATCCTTGGATGATTATATATGTATGATTTTCTACTTTACATGCCTTCTGACTCAGATCTAATGAAATATTAATACATTGCAATTGTAATTGATGCAAAGAAATACGTTCCTGGATACCTTACATAATCCACATTTTCGCTCATTCACAATTCACAAAAGATGACAGATATTTATTTTTTACTGCTAAATTTGTTCACTTGTGGCAATAGCATAAACCAGTCCAACAGTAATTTGGCCTGTAGCATTTGAATTCTTTGAATAAATTCACAAATTATTATTATTTCAAATTTGTGCTTTTAAAAAAAATTCATAATGTGAGGATTTAGTGTTTATCTGATAACACTTTAAATAAGCTCAAAATGTTATTGCCCCATATTTTCTTTTTTATAAATTTTTGTTCAAGAATTGAAATTATAGTTGACTAGGGTCATATATTTATTATTTTAAATAGTAATCAAAGGAATAAGCTACTGAATTTAAATATATAGTGATTTTCATTAATTTATAAACAAAACTAGATAATATAATTAAGTTTACTTTTTTAGGTTAGCAAAATAAATGCATAATTTTAATTACTTCATGTAAAAGCATCTAATTTTACTTTATTTCTTTGTTTCTTATACTTATATTAAAAAGTATTTGGATCACACTGGAGTGTGTCTAAGTTTTAAGTAACATGGAACTAAAAATATCTTGTATTAATTTTAATTATAAGCATCCATCATAACCTTACAGATAAGTGAGAGTATTTGACATTGTTTTCCCAATCTAACATAGAAAATGGTTGTGTGTTTTTATTTGTTAATCGAAGAAAAATCATAAAAAAATCTCCTTTGAAATTGTTTACAGGGAAATATGGCAGCCTTCTATGAATATTCTGTCTTGATCTTTGTATTTGCATGCCAGAACTTGTATCAGTTCGAAGCCTAGACACTACAGTATGCAAATTAGGATAATAAATAAAATGTACTGATAAGGAAATGAAAACATATGTCTTAGAGCAATTTGAACATTTTCAAGTTTTAGGTTACCCTATATATGATGTATGGGAGATTTAGCACTGTCTTAGCATACCCCCTCCTCCAATACACACTCACTTTCAGATACAAACTTTACATCCTTAATTGAGCTGGGAAATGCAAGCACACCCTTCCTATCTATCTCTCTTTGTCTATATCAGTGCTGGTCTCTGAAGGGACTGAACAAGTAGCAAATGAAAAGATGGCCAAGTAGGATGAGCAATTATCCAAACCATTGCCTTCTCAGACTGATTTCCAAGCATTTCAGATGTATAATATATAATACTAGAGGCCCAGTGCACAAAGTGCACTTGAAGGGTCCCTCAGCCCAGCCTGTGCCCTCTCACAGTCTGGGAACCCTTGGGGGATGTCTATCTGCTGGTTTAGGCCGGCTCCCCAGGGAATCAGGCCTAAGCATAATTATACATTCCTCTGGCAGCCCGGGAATCCTCGGAGGATGTCCGCTTGCCAGCAGGGAGCAGGCCTAAGGTGCAGTCAGACATCCTTACCACTGCTGAGGAGACAAGAGAGTCTCCTGCCACCACCACTGTGCTGGCAGCTAGCAGCTTGTCTTGTGGTTGAGCAGAGCTCCCCCTGTGGAAGTGCACTGACCACCAGGGAGCAGCTTCAGCATTGAGCGTCTGTTTCCTGGTGGTCAGTGTGTGTCATAGTGACCAGTCATTCCCAGTCGTTCTGCTGTTAGGGTCAATTTGCATATTACCCTTTTATTATATAGGATAGAGGCCTGGTGCATGAGTAGGGGCCAGCTGGTTTGCCCTGAAGGCTGTCCTGGATCATGGTGGGGGTCCTGCTGGGGCACCTGGCCAGCCTGGGTGACGGATTGAGGGCCATTTATAGGCTGGCCATATCCCTTTCAAGATGGGGGTCCCCACTGGGGTGCCTGGCCAGCTTGGGTGAGGGGTTGATGGTTGTTTGCAAGCTGGCTGCTCCCACAGGCTGGAAGCAGATATCTGGGATTTATTTAACTTCTATAATTGAAACTGTGTAGCCTTAAGCAGAGTCCAGGTCAGGTTGCCCCTGGCAACCAAGGCTCCCAGCCCCTCCTTGAGCAGAGGCCACACTTGCTGGAAGCAGGTATCTGGGATTTATTTATCTTCTATAATTAAAACTTTGTAGCCTTGAATAGAGCTCAGGGACAACCAGGTTTGGAGTGAAGCTTGGCTTCCTCCAACGTCTGGGGCAATGCAATCTTCTTGCTCACTCCAGCTCTGTGGCCGCAGCCATCTTTCTGACTGAGTGAGGGTGTGATGGTTAATTTTCATATTACTCTCTTACTAGATAGAATATTCAGATGTATAATATCCTATCTAATAAAAGGCTAATATGCAAATTGTTCTCTCGGGAGTTCAACCGACCAGGAGTTTGACCACTTGCTATGATCTGTGCTGACCACCAGGGGACATCTGAGAATGAAGGGAGGCCCCAGCCGGCAACTGGCACCTGGGGTAAGGAAGGCCCTGCTTGGCCCTGATCACCAGCCAGGTTTAGGGACCCTACCCATGCATGAATTTTGTGCACCAGGCCTCTAGTATAATATATTACACATCTGTAAGAGAGCAACTTTACTGAAGACTTTTTAGTATATAAGGTGTGCATCTGAAAAAGAATGTATATACCAAAAGAAAGGACTATACCAAAAGGACACACACACACACAAATATGTTATTGTGTATATTATCTATATATGTAATAGCTTAGGTGATCATCCAACCTTTTGACCATTCACCTGGTAGTTATGATGTGCAATGACCACCAGCGGACAGATGCTCTGACCAGTAAGAGAAGGAGCATGATTTCTCACAGAATTGGCTGTGGGTTAGGTTGCTAGTGGGGCATTGTCAGCCCCAAATCTGCTTCACCCACACCCTGACCCAGCCTGAGTCCAGGATGCATCACCCGAGAGCTGCCCTCTTGCAATCCAGACCCCTGGGGGATGTTGAAAAGCCATTTGTTGTTGTTGTTGTTTGTTTGTCTTTAATCTTATCCCATTCACACACAGTTGTATTTGTCTTCCTTATTGTTTCTCCCTCTCACATGATTTTTCTCTCACCTTTGTGTAACACTTTTTCCTACTGACTCATCATTTATAAACTTTTCTTTCCTCCTTATCTCCTACTTCTTATCCATCATCCTTCTTCCCATCTTTCTCCTACCCTCCCTCCCTCCCCACATTGCTTCTTTCCTTTATCTTTACCCCTGCCCACCCTCCTCTTTTCCTTCCTTCCCATCTTAATTTTTTTCTTCACTTCCTCCCTCTGACCTGCTTTGCTCCCTCCCCCATTCCATCCTTCTTCCCATTCTCCTTTTAAGTTCTACCAGCTCCCCCTTTATAACTTTTCTTCCCTCCCTCTTTTTCTTTCATCCTACCTTTGCCATACATTCTTTTCTACTTACTTCCACTGTTTTAATACCTATCTATCTACCTGCCTAATTATCCACTATCATTTATCTTTTTTCTTTTCTGACTCCTACTTTTAAAATCTGTCCCCAGTACACAACTATACTTGATTTTCATTATAGCCCCTACAGTTCACTCATACATCCTCTTTCTTTCTGTAACTCTGTTCTCCTCTGACTCCTTCATAAAGTTCTTCCCTACCTTCTTCCCTTTTTAAAGCTTCTGATCTACGGGGGGCGGGCATTAACCCCCAAGCCCAGGGCTCAACCCCAGCCAGTGTTTGCTGCTCCCCCTTCCCCAGCCTCCTCACTGCCATCCTGCTCCCATTCTCTGCATGGGATGTCCGGCCCAGTGAGGATGGCTGAGGCCCACACAGCTTTGGCACTACTGCCACGAAGCAGGAGTACCTCCACCCGGAAGGCCTCGGACCATCCACACCTCCCTCCCAGGATCTACTGACAACCCACACTGGTGGCCACCACCTTCCTCCCATGTATGGGTGGGACACCTGCTCCATGCTGCCTGCATCCCACCACTCTCCAGGCACACCTGTTCCACCTGCCCCTGCAGTCGCCACCCTCTCCCACATGCAGCCTCTTGTTTCCTTTCCTTCTCCATTCCTGTATCTTTTTCTTGTTCCCTTTCTGTATTTCTATTTCTCCTCTGGGCCTGTCTGCATGCGGGCCTGCCTTCCTCTCCCTGTCCTTTCTTATCCCCTTCTATCATATCCTATCCTACCCCGGGTCTTGCAGCTGCCCGAGCAGAAGGCGGGGATGCAGCCTGCTGATCTGGTTGTGACGTTATGGTTTAATGGACAATTTGCATATTTCTCTATTATATAGGATTGATTATATTATATATGTATTTATTCATTTAAATTGTAACCACTTAAAAATACCTTTTTTAAAAACCCCACTAGATCTAAAACAGAAAAACAAAATGGACAACAGCCAAATTTCACTCACAGACAGTTATTTGCAGACATATGTGCTAAAATATACTTTTAAAAAATACATATGAGAGGGGACATATTCATTTTTTGGAAGATGTGTTACCATGTGACTATCATTAGAAACTAAATAACTCTTATTGGATTTATAAGAAAAATTGAAATAATTTTTGAAGTGGTACTACATGTGGAGATATTAAATTGGTAGTGTTCTCTATTGTTAAAGTCATTTAAAATAAAAGCAACTACTAGTTAATGAAAAAGACAAAATAATTGACATAATGGGGGAGGATTAAAAAGTAAAATACCAAAGAAAATTATATATATATTTTAAATTTTTACATTATCATCGCCTTTGGGTGCTAAGTTTTGAATGTTAACTAAATACAATTGAACCTTCTATTTATCATTATCCATTAGCCATTAAGTGCATAGCAAAAAATGAGAGATACCTTGTAAGTTATTAAAAAACAATTAAGGTCTTAACATTTCCAAAATCAGGATTCATCATTTTATTGATACACTAGAGGCGCGGTGCACAAAAATTTGTGCACTTGGTGGGGGAAGGGGTTCCTCAGCCCGGCCTGTGCCATTTCGCAGTCTGGGACCTCTCGGGGATGTCAACCTGCTGGCGTGCCTGGCCAGCCTGGGAGAGGGGCTGATGGCTGTTTTCAGGCTGGCCAAGCTCCCCCAGTGGAGACCCTCACCCCATGGGGGTGTGGCCAGCCTGGGTGAGGGGCTGAGGGCTTTTTTCAAGCTGCCCACAGCTCCCATTGACCCAAGGTCTCAGCGAGGCTGGCTGGAATCAGGATTCTGGGGTTTATTTATCTACTATAATTGAAACTTTGTTACCTTGAGCGGCGGCCTAGGCAAGCAATGGAAGCCTCCTGTTTGCTTCAGCTCTGTGGCTTCTATAATTGAAACATTGTTGCTTGAGCAGAGGCCCGCCGGCTTAGTCAGGCAGTTGCAAGGGAAGCCTCCTGCTTGTTCCAGCTCCATGGCTGCCGGCTGCCATCTTGGCTGGGTTAATTTGCATACAGTCACTCTGATTGGCTGGTGGGTGTGGACTGGATGGTGGGTGTGGCTTAAGTGTCTTGAAGTGATGGTCAATTTACTTATTACTCTTATTATATTAGATTACTCTACTTTATCTTCTTTGCTCATGAATTGAACATGATAATCAAGGAAAATATGTTAAAATATGAGGAATATGTCATTTGTAAAGGAGAATAAGCTGATGGTTTTTGCATTACATTGAATCTGTGTTTTATCAAGTTGCGTAGATTTTTGGGCTCTTATCATATAAACTAAATGCCTGGTGCACAAAAATGTGTGCACTCGGGGAGTCCCTCAGCCTGGCCTGTGCCTCTCGCAGTCTCGGACCCCTTGGGGGATGTCCACCTGCTGGCATGCCTGTCCAGCCTGGGTGAGGGGCAGAGAGCCATTTCAGGCTGCTCACAGCCCCTTCAGGGTTTGGGTCCCTACTGGGGTGCCTGGCTACAAGCAGGTATCTGGGAATTACTTAACTTCTAAAACTGAAACTTTGTTGCCTTGGTCCCCTGCTCGAAGCCTGGGTTGGCCCTGGCAACCCAAGGTCCCAGCCCCACAGGTATTGGGGATTTGTTTATCTTCTATAATTGAAACTCTGTATCCTTGAGTAGAGCTCAGGGCCAGCAAGGCCCTGGCTTCCTCCATTGCCTGGGGCAATTCCATCTCTGTGGCCACCGCCATCTTAGTTGAGTTAATTTACATATTTGCTCCCGATTGGTTAGTGGGCATGGCTTGTGGGTGTACTAGAGTGAGGGTCAATTTGCTTATTACTCTTTTATTAGATTAGATTACTAATTTTGATATGCAAATAAGTTCTGAAAAAGATGGACTGCATTTTTCTCTTCCCTTATCCTTTGGTATATGCTTAAACAAATCCTTATAATATTCATGGTAGAATAAACCAAGATCCACAGAAGAATGTTTTCATTAAACATAAAGGGCCCCTTGCATTAATGCGATTCCAAAAAACACAGTATCTTCACAATTCCTATCCAGGGGTGTGAGGCAACACTCTAGGTCAAGGACATCAATCAATTTGGGAAATCAATATTTTATGTTCCTTTCTTCTCCTCCTATTTCCCTCTCATATGTTTTCCTCTCCTCTTTCTCATGGACATTTTATGTTTCAACAAATTTTAGATCTCTTCTACACTCTCATACATAATATCTTGTTCTCTAAATGACTTTTTCCCCCCAGCTTTTTGAAATATAATAGGCAAATAATAAGAAATTTAAGATGCACAATGTAGTGATTTGATAGTCTCTAAATGACTTTTACCCAAGTTAAATACACTTTGTCTAATACTGGTCCAGTAAGTAGCTGGGCAATGTTTTTGTTTGTTTGTTTTTGATGAAATGATATAGCAAAAGCATGTGCAAATGGAAATGAAATTTTTAATATATTTTTCTAAAGTCATAAGATAGTTATTATATATGGCTTCAATGTGAGAAATGAAGAATATAAATATAGCTAAAATGCACAAGTTTTTCTATTTATGTATTTGCTGTAACAACTATGTGTTTGCTGTAATAATCCCATTTAATAAAAGAGAAATATGCAAATTGACCATCACTCCAACACACAGATGGC